>JAZGVS010000918.1:0-11563 GCA_037356235.1 Bacterosira constricta
AGTTGTATGTATATTCTATGTCACATTGTCATGCTGAAGACCATTCTAATCTCTTCACACAATACAAATTGGGTTCGAGGTTGGTGGCGTTCTGTTTTTAGAATCCCCCAACCGCCCACCAATGTCATGAGTAAAAAAGGCGGGAGCTCAGCTTCTTTTTCAAAAAAGAGCTGGTCAGTTAGCAAGATTCGCATAGACATTGGGAAATCAATGGTGGGCTCGCCCCTTCATTTGACAGACGGTATGTAGTAGAAAAAGAGGGGAGGCGCCTTCATTTGACAGACAGGTGGCCGACAATCGCGGGAATCATTTGCTGTGCCAATGGAAAAGGCGGGAATTGTATAGTGATATTATTTATTCTCATCTGCGTGAATTAATGCACACTTACAAAGAGCAGTTCCAATACAAGGAGATATCAAACCCAGTTGCAAAGATTTGGCACGAGTGGGAGGAGATGAATTAACTATACAAGGATAAAGAGGAGTGATTGCGCACCCTCGATTTGGGGTATGGAAATGATCATAATAATCTAATACTACTCTTACTCTCACTAAAGGGATAATCAGTCGCCTGGAAATGATTTTAACGTCGGCTAAATTTAATTACATAAATATATTTACTTGGTCGTTATACCAAGCACCACATTCTGCTTAGAATTGTGTTTTTTCAATATCCCAGGATCTTTGAAAAAAATCCTTTTAAGCTGTAGATACAATGATTGGAGTATTTTGTCATTTCTGTCTTTCCTACATGTATCAGCCAAATATTTGTCGAGAGCAATGTTGTTTTCCTTGAACTTGTCATTCACAGCCTTCTTGTCCAACATGACCTTCTGTCCTGTTTCGGCATCTACTTCTGTACAGTGGACTGTTGTGCGAAATGCCAAACCTATACTCAGTCCATTGCGACCAAACATGACCTTTCCATGTTTGAAAAAAGAGCTTTTTGTTTTGTTGAAGTATTTGCGTAGTACTGTCTCTTCATCTTTTGGGTGCAGAACAAACAAACTTCCATGCTTTAAGAGAAATTGTTTTGCTGAATGTTGTTTATTCTCAATCTGAATGGGGCCCTTCCCATCTCTTCTGTCGTTATTTCGAAAACATTGAAAATTGAGTGTACGTGTGTCACCAATAGTCAAAATACATGTTGATGTGTTTCTTTCCTGTGAATTAACAGAGTGCATAAACTCTCCCTTCGCATTGTAGCGCTGGTCCCTGTGGTATGGTAATTGGTTCACATTTTTTTTTATTCCTTTCTTATCATAGTAGGCAATGAAGACCATATGAATGAGATCTTTTATTTCAAAAGATTGACCTTGGCAATTTTTCAATAAAAAAGACTTGATACCTTCAGCTATTGTCGTCATGTCACTAGTCATTTGTCTGGTAACGAAATGACTGTAAATAATTTGTGGAATAAGAATTAAAAATGTATGAGATAAATAGAGACATGGACGAATGAATACCAATATGAGCCATCATACGGACTCACCATTCTGGAATTCCAGATGTTACTGTCCCACATCCTGTACCATATGTGGCACGGAATATGGCTCCAGGATTGTTAATATCTTTCCTTTGTATGTCCTTTCCAAAATAATTTTTGAGGTACCCTAATCTTTCCATGTTGATACTGATATTCCGTGGATTGTAAGGAGACTCAGCAGCAAGACTAATGCCTGACCCAGAAATTGATGGGTGGTGACTCTTGTGCAATAGAAGTTTGTCCAAAAGATTTTGTACACAGTCAGTCATTTTTGGATTGTCTTTGAGAAAATGCGGGTATACCTTTGACAAAATGTATGGGTTAACATAATCTAAATCTGAGTCTTCATCATACAATGGATCAAATCCCTCTTCATTCAACCTTTTTTCTTTTGAATTTTGTGCATCATGTGTTTGATCAACAATCTCACCTTCCAATACATTTGGAGCATCAATAAACTTACCATCAATTTTGACTTTGACAGTAACAGTATTTGTCTTTTTTTGTTGATGGAGTAGTCCATAACGACAAATATCATTGATGTCTTCCACTTCAATAAGTGATATACATTCTTTCGAACCAGATTCTACATCAAACTGTGAAGAGTCAGGGACATAACAAATTTTAATCTTTGACGTCTTCTTCGACTTGGAGATAATCCGAATTGGAATTCGATGAATTTCGTATGCTGAATTAATCTCTGCTCTACCTCCCCAACCGCCCTAATGATTAATCATCAAGTAAAAATATTAAAAAATTGTGCGTTTCCTTGATTAAAACTGGACTTGAACAAAATGACTCACTTCTCCAATTGCAAATATGCGATGCTTGTGATAATCAAAAGTTTTGCTGTAGAACTGAACTCTTTTTGTCATGTTCTCTGAAACTGCTTTCCTAACTTTCTGGTGTGGATTCTTTCCATTATAATCTAGAACGGATGCTAAGCAGCGGAAAAGGCAATCCTCGTCGATAACATTCTTACACTCCTTCAATTCCAGTATCTTGAGCATTGATGTTATATCCAAATCTCCATCGGAGATGCAAGTGCTATCTATGTTATCTCCAATCAGTCCTGCACAACCATTCCGTGGTATATGTGATATTGCTTTCAATTTGAAAACATTGCCATGAGGTACATTAGCCAAATTCACTCTGTCTGTAACCTCAACATCTGTAGTTGTCAAGACAAGCGGCATTACATTCTCTGGATGCTCCTCTTCTGACTCGATGTTTTGTGTAGTAGATTGACTAAGTGAAGCTGTTGCATCAATATCATCAGTTGACTTCACAAGAACCTGACATTTCTGAGGAGAAGTGGCCTTGCTAGCAACATCTGGTAAGTTCTCATTGCTTCTTTTCAGAACACTTTCATTGCTCCTTTTCAGAACACTTTCGCTGTCATCTGGTAATGTAGTTGCAATCAATTTACTGCCTGCTATACCATATGTTGAAGACATGACATTCTCATGCATTACATCAGCCTGACATTTCTGAGGAGAAGTGGCCTTGCTAGCAACATCTGGTAAGTTCTCATTAATTGACCAAATTTCCGCACGACGCACGCTCTGAAACAACGTGATACACAGGAATCATAAGTTGTCGAGATGATGTGGACTCACTAGCAACATCTGGTAAGTTCTCATTGCTTCTTTTTTCGCTGTCATCCAGTAATACAGATGCAATCAATTTACTCCCTGCTATACCACATGTTGAAGACAACACATTCTCATGCGTTACATCAGCCGAGAGCACATTCTCAAAAACTGTATTAGCTGACTCGATCCTTTGTGTCATAGAGTGATTAAGTGAAGGTGTCACATCAATATCATCAGTTGATTTCAAAGGAACCTGACCAATTTGATGTATCTTGGGAACTGTTCTGAACTCAGCTGGAGATACACCTGACAGGAATTCCTTGGGATCATTCTGTTTGATTCTACCCTTTGAACATTCACTGCCCAATAATATCCCTAACTCATTTGTGGTAACATTTGCGCATAGTCTCTCTGCAATGAATTTATCAGGACTGATGCCCGCAGATGTAGCAGTGTCTGGTATCTCATATGTGGAAGACATCACTTTTCCAGGATCTATAGAAGATATGATCTTTGCCATCTCTCCAGCAGACATGGTATTCTCTTTCACATTAGTCTCACAAGTGGAAGATAACACTTCCTCTGTGATGATATTTACCTCCTCAGTAGACACTGCCTTGGTCAAGATGTTCTGTTTTTCATTATTCCAACAAGGGGAAGATAACACATCCTCTGTGACGGAATTAACCTCACCTGGTACTACTGCCGACATCTCACCCCCGGGAGTCTCATTCTGTTTCTCATGATGAATGGAAGTCTTCTCAACTGCATGTGAATTATCATATTCAGCTGTAGACATTGATGCCACAGGTATCATTGCATTACCCTCCTTCAATGATAGAATTATATTGGCACCAGCTTTATCAGTCATTTTATTGTACTCGTCAATCCTTCTCCTGAATGTTCGATTCACATAGTTCTTAAGTTGTTGTTTGTTCAGCGGCTCTGGTTTGCGCTTCATATTAGAATTATCATTGAACATGTCTTCCACAATTGTCTTCAAAACAAAAGGAACAGGAGCATATTTTTTGCAAAACTTAATTGCAAATTCCTCTGAACATATAGATGCTCTTCCCAATGATCTTATTGTTCTCCGCTTTTCTCTGTCATCATCCCTACCATACTTATGGAATGTGTTGTAAGGGATTCCCACTTCTTCACTAAATTGTGCCATTGTTGTTGTTTTTTTATTTATGATGTTGTCCCATTTTTGTACAGCATCGCTCATTGTGTTATCCCGTCCATAGTTGCGTTTCCTTTTCTTTTTGGTTTCCATATCAATACCGCCCTGCTGTTTCCATTTGGAAATAGACTGGTGGCATGTACTACTAAGGATGTGCTGAATATGGCGTTCCTTGCTATATCTGTTCAGCTCATCATCAGGCATTGTATTTTTGGAAATAGTTGTTGACAAAATGTGTCCTTCTTGTATTCCAAAATGCCAACACGCAAAATGACGTGCATGATCAATGGCCTTTCCAGACGACAATTTATCATTTTTGTGATCTGCGTCAAATTTAATCGCCTCCTTCATAATCAATTGGACAAGGTCGTCTTGGCTATGAAAATCAAACAACAGTATGACATCTCTGAGAAATGGGGCGGGAATAAATGCCCCAAATCCAATGTAATCGGATGATTCACCAAAATAAGGAACAGATAATTCACTTTCCATTCCGCAAAAGTTGAGAATGTCTTCTTGTTCGCTTCGTCGCGGAACTCGGTACCTACTTTCTCTAACAAGTAATTCTTCATCAAGTATAATGCCTGTTGCCTCTTTTCCCATTCCTTTTAGTGCAACAAGTTTGTCCTTTGGACGTGACCTCATTCCTCCAAAGTTCTTCGGGCTGTGGACAACTGTCATCTGTTGATCCTCTCCTGCGAGCAGAATTACAGAATCGACCTCTTGAACAAGATTTTGTAAAATCTCCTTCTTGCTATTTGAGTGGTGCATTGCATTATTGTAAGCAATTATATTATGATTACCTTCATTTCGTGAGAGGTAAAACTCTTTCCAAGATATAAATTTATCCGATTTTGATATCATGGTTATGTTGGGACAAATAATATGTAATACAACCAAGGCACAATAGAACGTTACGAATGATTCTTGGTGTGGGTATCTAGTGGTGTGTGTAATTGTCAATAAGGATTCTCCCTTCTAGTCTTCTTTGGCAGTCTTCAGCAGCAAACAATAACACCTGGGGGGGAATAATCTATCACAACTGTATTTGAGTGAATGCACAAGTCAAAGGGGGGGAGAGTGAAATAAATTACTAAAATAGTCCAGGAGACATAGGGAAAAAGCTTTTTGGGAATCAAATAGAGAAGTTTGTGAGAGATAAATTGTAATTATCCAACTTAAATAATGGCATATTTCATTTGTTTCGAGAAATAATGATATTTTAATACTTACATTAAAAATAAAGCATGACATTAGAAATAAAGCAAGATGTTAAAAATAAAGCATGACGTTAAAAATAAAGCACCTGTCTGAAGTAATATTTCAAGAACTATTTGCATTTGAATGAGCATTGGATGATAAGACAATGTATTATTGTAATATTCTTGCTATATGTATATATATATATACATATATGGAAGGAATTCTGGCCAAAATCATAGACATCACATATCATTAAACCATTAAATTTCATACAAACTTGTTTAGATGTGTAGTAACATGTTCAAATGTCGTGTTCATGTTCCAGTTCTTTGATTTGAGTGTTCTCATCACCTTCTGCTTGTTTAGTTTTTCTGTTCCACAATCAATCAATTTAATATAGAATTCCATCTTCATCTGCTCTGATTCCTCAAGCACCACCCTTCGCCTCTCGTTCAAAAAAATGATCTCGGTTTCGATTTGTAACTTTTTCTCTTTGAAAGCCTTGTTCGCCTCATTCTCGTTAGACTGGCATTCATGGGGCTTCTCCTTTTCCTTGGTCCAATCTTTGTCCAACTGTTTTAACATATTTTTCATATTCACCACATATCCAGAAGTAAGCCACAACTCAGACATGATCAATTTCAGAGGAGTGTAAATGTTTTTGGTGGCATGTTCAAACGCGCTATCAAGGCAGTAATCTCCACACCGAAATGCCAACCACAATTCCCTTCCCACGACATGTCGAACTCCAACCCGATAAAGCATGTGGGTTAACTTCTTGCTGTATACTTTATAGATTGCCCCCATCTTATGGCAAGCCGTGTGATATCTGTCAGTCTGCTTGCTCATCGTGCAATATTCAATTGAAACTTTCCTGCTGATCGTGGAGAAAGAGATTTTCTCGTTGAGTTTGTAAAAATCACCAAGCAATACACATTTGTCTTTATCAAAACGAACGCATCCTACACTGCCATTCATTTGTCTCGCCTTTTTCAAGAGGTTCGTATGTTCATCGGACTTGAGCAACCTGAATTTGTCAAGTTCTCCAGTCTGAAACAAATCATTACGTTCGATCACGGCGCTCTTGAGCGTATCCTCGCGGTGGAATACCACCCCATTGTATTGTGTTAGATACTTATCCTCTATGGCAGATAGGTGGATTGAAATATCACCCTGAATTGTATAAATCATTATATTATTTTTAATCCACGATGAAACGGGAGAGTTCTCGGGAGATTGCATTGATAATACACGGCTGATGAGTGGTGCCATCAGGATGGTGGGGGGATAGAGGAGAGTGCAAGTAGGCATCCGTAGGCAGGCCAGAACATTGTCAAAGAGAGGCAATGCCAAAAGGTAATAAAAAAGGATAAATCAGAGAAGGGAGAGATGATATGGGTCAAAAATAGATGATTATAGGAAACCTGTTCACCTTTAGGGTACATATTCCTCAGTACGGGTTAGTCCTTTACTGGTTAATATTGATTCCCTGGTTGATGTAGAAAAAGAATGGCAAATATCTAGTACTAATTCCCATACGTACAATTTGGTTTCATTGTCCGTTGGTTGAAAAAAAGTAATCCCTCCATGGACATTCGTCACTTTGACTTTTTTAAATTGGTTTGATTGGTTTTGAGGTGCTCAACAGATAAGTTGCGGACATAAAACAAACAACAACCATCAACAAACTGCGAATCAAAATCAACTGTGGCAATCACTGTAATACTAATACGAATTGCTGCCAATTTTAATTGATGATGGCACAACGACAATCTAATAGCGGTCTTGTCACTACTACCCGAACCGAAATGGGTGTGGTCAACGAGACCTGTGGCAACAAGACACCAGCTTTGATTCCACTGAGGTTTTTGCCCACATTGGAGAGCAAAATAACTAATACTTTCGTTTCCAAATATTGGACAACTATATGTGACCTTTGGCCTAGTCTCCGAGACGAGGGTACGGGTGCAATTAATTATCGTAGGGAACACGCATTAACTCTATTGAAAACGTTGCACCAAGACACAACATCATCTATCCACAAATATTACAGAGAACACATTATGTCGTTGGGTGTTCGTCACAATGTGGTTGACAGAATGACTGGTGCTACTCTCAAAAATGAGACAGCCATCATTGAAGCTGTCTTAACAACCCAAGGTGGCGCTACACCAGAGTATGTGAATCTCGCTCTTGAGGTAGTAAAAATGCCTATCCAGGAAAAGCGCGTATGGTTAAATAAAGTGGAATCAGCTATGGCATTGAAGTATAATTTCAAAACTGCAAGGGAGGGAAGGAAAACAAAGTCCTTTATTGATTCTATTGCCCAGGCCGTGTTGAATAATAAGACCAATCAAACATTCCGAAGGATCATGTTGAAAAATACAAACGCGGTTTGGTATGAGAGGATGAACAAGAACCTGCAGCCACATCTTTCGGCAAAGCCTGGGTTCAAGGAGATCAATATGCCAATGTGTGGTGGATATTTAAGCTACCATGTCAAATTGGATCATGATGAGAGTTGCTTTCATGCTATGAAGATGGCAATCAGCATAGCTCGGGCAAATGGTGTTCTGAAGGAAGAAATTCTTGTTTTCATTGAAAGCTTATACTCTGGCGAGCAACATGATACAAAGGTATGACTCACTTTTATTTGTTCATCTATTTCTAATGCCATGAAACTGATTTCACTTTTTGTTCGTTGGAAAGTTGATCTCCATTGAACAAGATGACACAAAGGTATGACTTGTTTTTGTGTGTTAGTTTATCAATTGCTTATACCTTTAAACTGATTTCTCTCTTTTCAGATGGGACCTATTTTGTCCAATGACAACATATCGGAATGTACATTATATGGTATTAATAATGAGAGCTTCAGCTTGGGTGGCAACTCTACTTACGATGGTTACGAATCATCAGGTCAAGACTCAACAACATTTGATAAACCGGGCAAACCATTGACATTGTCTAATTCTAACATTGTAGCCCAGACTTGTCCTAAAGTGAAGGAGTCTCAATCATCTAAATCGGGCAACAATAACAATAACACAGCTTCCGGATCTACTGAAACTGCTGGCCCTATCGAGTCTTCAATAGCAGCAAATGCAACTTCATTCATGAATGGTAAAGCCATGTCCTCCACTAGGAATCGCTCTGATAAATATTCATGGTGGCATGGGATATGTAATGAAGGAATCAATTTGAAGAATTCGACATATGACCTGACAGGACACTATTTTGACGAAGTGGGGGGGGAATGGCCAAGTCAAGATTTTATGAACCAGACCCGTGAGCGCAAAAATGATGCTACATGGTGGCATGGATTAAAGTCAGTGGAAAGAATGCAGATGGGTCATGATAGTATAACTGACCATTACATCGATAGCTTGGGCCGTGAATTCCCCAATCCTGATGCCTGTCAGAAATTCAATAACAGTCGCAAATTTGGGTTACTCATGTCGGCTAAGGAAGCCCTCGATGATCTAAAGAAGATGGGTAAGCCAGGGAAGAAGAAGGTATCAGCACAGAAAAAGAAATCACTCCCCACGAAAAATGCGGAAGACAGGAAGAAAACATCAAAGAAAAAGGTGACAGCTAAAAGTAAGGTTGATGCTGATAAGATTGGTGATGCTCTTACTAAATCAAAGAAAAAGGCTGCAGTAGAAAAAAGAAAAGAGAGTGGTTCCAGTACTACTTTAAGCAATANAATAAGGATTTGACTGAAAAACAGCAAGAGAAGAAGGAGCAATCTGATAAGGTGAATACAGCTAGAAGAGTGTTATTATGCTATATAATCATTCTCATGTGGTTCAACTAACAAATATACACATCATGTATATGTCTGATTGGGGGTACAGGATCATTATAATAAAGGAGAAAAGGTCAGTTCAAAATACACATTATAGTCATTTTACATCTGTTTCCTTTTGTTGACACTCACCGGAAGTTGCCTATGTGAAACCAATTATCAAAATAAGATGGGAAATGAAAGTTTGAACTGCCCAGCTGCTAAAATTGTATTGGATGAAAAGGTGAGTTCAAAAACATCTGCTGTATTTCAATAGAAAACTTGCATCACCACTGATGAATGATATCTTGCAGAATCCGATCAAACTAGGTAAAACGGGTCCCATATACTGTTGTCCATGTACTGTCTGTTCATTCTCTTTGTGCAAAGATTGTTATATGAAGGAGAGTTCTGCATCAGGGCCTTCTAGTAGAAGAAGAAAAAAAGACAGTGATGACAAAACAGATGTTCACGCTGCTGTTAATCTCAAAGGAAATGATACTCTTTGGCACTTGGGTAGTGAGTACTATGGGCAACCAATGGTGAAAGACTATTCTCAAGGGTGTAATGTGTGTGCGAGACAATATGAGTTGGAATAAAAATGAGGACAAGATGACAGATCATGTTTGAGGGTGGAATAAGAGTAAGAAATGATGAGGTTGAATAGAATGTCGAACCAAATATGAATACAATGCATATGAGTTTGAGGTGAAGGGATAGGGGGAGGGGGGTAGATGTAAACAGTACTGCCTTCGTTTTATGTAGTAGTGTGTCAGTAATAAGAGGAAATACAATACTGTCAATGCAAGGCAGAATCATTGTACAATTATGTGCAGCCTATTGTGTCTATGAAGGGAAGTGTCATTTGAAGGATATGTCATTTTTAATATATGTCCTTAGAAGGAGATGTCAATTGAGGGATATGTCACCGAAGGGAGGGTCAGTTGACAACGGGGGCATCGTATCTATGGAAGGAAGTGTCACTGGTAGGATATGTCATTTATAATATATGTCCTTAGCAGGAGATATCAATTGAGGGATATGTCACTTAAGGGAGGGTCAATTGACACCGGGGGGCATCGTATCTATTGACGGAAGTGTCATTGGAAGGATATGTCAGTAAAAATATGTCACTGACAGGAAATGTCATTGGAGGGAGGGTCAATTGACACGGGGGGTATCATTGAAGGGAGATGTCACTGGAAGGATTTATCAGGGGATAATAGATATCATTGAAGGGATATGTCAATGGAGGGAGACGTCGGAAGTTCCGCGGAAAATATCATTGGTAGGAAATGTCAGGTGAAGGAGAGGTTATTAAGGGTTATTTTGATTCCGATGTCAGTGAAGGGAGATGTCAGTGGACGGAGAGATTGAAAGCTACTCGCGATATATCATTGGAAGGATATGTCAATTATAGAAGGGGTTATTTAGGGTTATTATGATCCCACAACAACCACTAATCCGGGTCATTATGACATAGCCAAAGTACTATCGTACTTACTAACAGGTATGTACTATCATGTTTACTCTCACCATCGTGAGGGCTCTAGTTAACGCTGAGCCCTAAAATGACAAAATCTGTTAGTAGTTTGGCCGAATGTACTATCAAAACTACAAACGTTTCGTTAGCAGTGAATTGTGGTTGTCGACACTAGTTCACCGTTAAGCAATTTGACCCAACGCTTGCCACCTGGCTGAGACAGAATACGGCGATGATTGAAAACGTCAAAAAGGATGTACTGGTTGACGTGGTAATATTGTTTGATAAAAATCCCCGTGTTCCCAAGTAGACAACTTTATGCCATTGTAGACTGAGGCCAGTACATTTATCTCTGAATCCAAGTGCGTGGTCATAATTCCCATGGAGACAATCCTAGCATGCAAACACTCCGAACGATCCACGCACGAAGTTACACCCTAATTTGTTACAAAATTTGCACCGTAGTCCATTAATCAAACAAAGTATACACAGGGGATCAGGTATGTAAATTGCTCGCAGATCCATCAATCGATATAAATTAACGAGAGAGGTTTTGGATCTTCCACCTTGCAACATCCCAGCCTGAATCACAAGACGTGGATGTTCCAATATAACACTGCGTAGCGGTTTGCAAACGGATGAAACGCGCAATAAATCTCTGGGTAATAAGAACTCCAGAACCTTGGCCCAGCCATTCCTACATCTACTCCCGTGAACTTTCGTCCACCAAAAGGACTCAAACAATAGATTGTCTGAAATAACTTGATGGAAGAGTTTGCACACCACGGATGTTTACAATAATTCGACAGGAGACAAAAACTTGAAAA
>JAZGVS010000919.1:0-11505 GCA_037356235.1 Bacterosira constricta
TACCCGAATTGAACATCGTGTTCGCTACCAATGACCACAATTGCACCTAAATCCATAAAAATTGCACCACCAACCACCTAAATTACCCTCTCTGCTATTAGGCTGTCTCACTTCTGTATCATACTTAACAACGTGGCTACGTGGTGAAGACCTAAAAGATACCCAGAAAACAATCAATCTGCTCATCAATTGCATTCATGACAATCGTGATCTTACGTGGTGAAGAACACCTGACCAACAATTGGATCGGTACCCGAATTGAACATCGTGTTCGCTACCAATGACCACAATTGCACCTAAATCCAAAAAAGTTGCACCACAATTCACCGAAATTGCCCTTTCTGCTATTAGGCTGTCTTTCTTCCCATTTTATACTTAACAACACTCTAAAATTGCATGCGTCATTGGGAAATCCACATCGTAAGAACAGCTGGTTATGTTTGGCTCTTGCCTTCTTTGCATTCTTTTTGCCTGCTTTTTGCTGCCTTTATTTCACTTTCATCTGGCACGAACTCCACCACATCACATAGATACCACTAGTGCCAACGAAATCCCCCTGACCAACTACGAGGATATCCATTGTTCAACAGCAAGGCAACCAGCCTGCATGCACCGGGGATAGACAACAACATGGAGAATAAAGAGACAGAACTCGATCGGCTAGTAAAAGAGTATAACAATCAATTCAGCGGAACGATCATGGTGAAGAATCAATCGAGAACGGCGGCTCAGACCGCTAGTATCGGTAATCAGGATATGATGACATTCATGCCTTCGGCGGAGAGGAGCGTTGATAATAACCAAGGGCCCATTATAGCAGCCGCGGCGATGGACACGACGACCATGGCCGCACCACCAATAATGACCGTCCCCGACCCCCTGCGAACAAAGTTTGACAGGGGCATGTCCATCGACGACGAGGCATTCAACGCCTCGCTCGATGCGTTGCTCAAGGAAGCGAATTGCGATACGGTCGATCCATATGGGGGAGGAGAGCCGATATCCATGATGAACCCTCCTCCACCTGGTCCGGTCATGGCCGCGCCACCCGTGGCAATGACGGGTGGTAGCGCCGCTACAACAGCGGGAAGAAAGCGTAAAATTTGCGGAACGTCCCAACGCGGAGCTGGGACGTATGTCAGGGAAATGTCATCGCTGACTGCCAACTCGTCCAATTCCCTCGCCACCGCTGCATTGGCCGCCGCGTCGTCGTCGTCGTCGTCCGGTGCGATGACCTCGGCGTTTCCAGTCCCCGCAGCCGCCACCGCCATGGCAGCTCATCTCCATCACCATCAAGTCGACAGAGGCCATCAGCAAGTAATGGCAGGGTCCACGGCAGGACACCCGCATCCCCATACGCACGCCAACAATACCATGGCAATGCCACTCCACTTTTCGGCACGGGGCATGGTCCAATTGCCCCCCATGTTCGCATCGGCTCCGATATCCGTCGCTGCCGCCACTGCGGGGGGTCCGGTGATTGGTCCACCGGGGACGATGAACTTGCTTGGTAACAGTTCGGGAGGGGTTGTTGCCATGATGGGGAACACGGCCGTTGGACCTGCTGGGCTTGGTTTGGCCCAGCATCAACAACAGCAAGTTCGGTCGCCGATAGCGCAAGCCCAACACCCGATTCAAGCATCGCAGCAACAGGCTCAAGCTCATCCACCGCAAGCTCAGTCGCTAGCGCAACAGCAACAGCAGCTGCCATTTCAAGTGGTGGCCTCGGTCGCCGCCATGACGCCTCAGCATTTAAATGCCCAGCAGCAGCTGCAGCAGGCATCGTCTGCGGCACTGCAACAAGGGCTGCAGCAAGCCCAACATCATCAAGCTGGTGCAAGCAATAGATCACTTGGTGCGAATACTATTCTGTCCCAAATAGGTTTGCAGCCTCGACAGGTTCAACAAGCGCAGGCTCAGCAACCACAGGTACAGCAACAGGCTCGAACGCAAACGAACGAGCTATTCCCATCATTTCAATCCAATCCATGGGATGCGGCTGCCCTAGCATATCAACACCAAGCCACTCCATCTGCAACCAGTGTCCCTCAAGCAGCGGCGGCAGCCGCCGCAGTCGTACCCCAAGCAGTGGCGTCCGCAGCCACTCCCACCCCACTCGCCGTAGCAAGCAATCCACACACCTCCGCATCCAAATCAAAGCGCAAACGACCCCACATTCCGCAACCCCACAACCCCGACCCCGCAGCCTGCATAGGCGTCTCCGAAGACGAATCCGAGCGTAAAAAACGTCGGTCCGAGCGCAACCTCCGCGAACAAGAACGAAGCCATCGCATCACCGAGCGCATCACGGAGCTGCGACTCGTCCTCTCCGAAGCCGGTGTGCACTTCAAGCCCGATCGATATTCGACACTGGTCAGTGTGGTGAATTACGTCAAGGCGTTGCAGAGTCGGAGTGTTAGTTTGGAGGAGGAGCATCGCGCGTTGTTGGATACGATTGCGGGTGCGGATCGGTTGGCGAATGATGGGCTTGTGGGTTTGAATGGTAAATTGGAGGGGATGGAGGGGAAGGTTGGTACTGAAATGACGACTACGGTGCAGACGCATCAGACTGTGACGGAAACTAGTAACTTGTCGTCCAACTCGTCGGTTCATTCGTCTTGCAACTCTAGTAAAGATGAGGAATTTCTCGTCTTTGTTCAAGGCATTGATTATAAGAGTATCTTTGCGAGTTGTGGCGTGGCATTGGCGATTGCCAGTGTGGATGGGCGATTTGTGGATTGCAATGATGAGTTTTTGAGGATTACAGAGTATTCAAGGACGGAGCTTTTTGGGGACGATAAGAGGAGGAAACATATTAGTGTTTTGCCACATCCTCAAGGAGGTGGATCGAGTGGCGGCCTTGGCGGTAATCCGGCGGGGCAGGTGGTCACTGTGTCCACATCTACCGGTGCCAATTCTTCAGCAGTGGCCGCTACAGCTTCCAAGACTCCAGACCTGCATGCCAGCAGCTCCAGCAATGGGAACCACCCTGATTTGCATGCTAGCAGCAGTCCACTACCGCCTTCCAACCGGCCCCCATCTGAAATCCACATGCGCAAACAGCATCTATCTCTCTTCAACCTTCTCGGCGGCGAAGACATGGAAAATGTGTACGGGGCCATGAGTAGAATGTTGCGTGCCCCTGAATTACCTCCAGGGTCATCTTCACGAGATTTACCTTACAAACTGTGTCTTGATGATATTATGAGCTCGAATAACAAGGAGGGAGGAAATCGCGATCGCAATGGTAATCATAGCGGTGGCACGTCATCATCCTTATCCAGCGATTCCTTTGTCAAATCAGATTTGACAAGGAGTACCGAAGAGTCAAACAGCAGTGGGAATGAACAAGTTTCCAATGAAGGAGGTGATATTGAGGTATTAGGGGGGGACATTGGTACTGATAGTAGTTCTTCGACGAATACGGCGGTGGATCATTGGTCTGGGAGTATCACGCATACAAGACAAAAGGATCACATGGTGAGTACGAAGTATTGGAGAAGAGTTTGGTTACTTGTTTATGATATGGTACAACATTTTTCTCACAACGAATATATCAATTCTCTCTCATTTTATTCGCAGCTTCAACTTAACATCTCCCTAGTCCGGACATCTGAGGGAAGGCCCAAGTTTTTTAATTGTGCCATCTCGGAGGTTGAGTGAAATGGGTCCACATGACACAGGCTATGCTAGGCCAGACCTCTAGATTGAGTTACTGAAGGATGGCCCTCACTAGGTGTCCAGTAGAAGGAGGCACGTTGACAAGGCTGTGAAGTCTCTTGTCTTACAAAGCCTGCTATGGCCAAGAAACGCCCTTGTCTTATAGGACAAAAAAACATCATACAAAAATAGAGTACAACCATCATCACCCAGCCATTCACAAGCGCTAACCACACACCTACACAGCTAGCAGTTTTAATCGTCTCCTACCCTTCCCACAAATATTACGGGATGTACACTTTCCTTTTCATAAGACATTAAAAATTTGCCACACACGCTCGTTTCATTTATACTTGAGGGGAAAATTTTATACCTTTTGTACCCCTTGTCAGCGTTGTTTCAACTGTAAGCACTCGATAAACTGTTTAGTGTTGTCCCCCTGTTTGGATAATGTAGACTCTCTCAGGGCACTGGCTTCACTTTTTTCAAACTGCTTCATAAGGTAGGTATGCACATTTTAGCTTCCATCAATCGCTATGACAGATCTTCTTGTGGCCAAGAGTTGATTGATCATCTGATTACCCGAACTTTAAAAGCCTCTAGCGAGGTGAATTATATGGCTGAATGATTGAAAGTTATCTTCTAATCATATTATCGACAATTACACTACGAGTTCCATAACAATAACGCAATCCATGAGATCACGTGGCACGCTCAAACACACATATCTATACACCATAATGGTTGCAATAGTAATCAATCATTCGAATCATCTCGAGTGAACCCATACCTTGATCATTGCGTAGCCCCATGCGAATATAATCTTTGGCTTGATCGGGATGTTCGATAATCATCTTGACACGGCGCTTTCCTGCAGCAGAATCCTCCAACGAGATAGAAGAACCTAAAAGTGCACCCGACTGGCGATGCGATACATCTAGAATTCTCTGCTTCATCTCCAAAACCTTATCTTCGATACCGTTTTTGACTACAGGAACTTCTTCCGTCTTGTTGAACTTCTTTTTGGGGTTGAGTTTGTTCAGGTCCTTAGCCAAAAGGGTGACTGAGGTCACTGCCGTGGAAGGAGCAACTAATGCTTCATTGTTGGGCTTGTCGTTCTCCTTGTTAAGGTGCATTGTGGCCATTGTGGCCAACAGCACTTCAACAGCTTCACTTGTTTTGTCCATTCTGCTCTCTTTCTTTGCCTCATTTTTTTTATTGATGTACTTTACCTTCTCGTAAATTCGTCGTGACTGGGGCATGGAAGACTCAGGGTACACAACTTGACAGACGCGACGCGCAATCTCCGCTAGAGAGATGCCTAGATTTCGGCACTGGATGATTGCCGCCTTAGACTGGCTGGTTTGTAGGCCCTCCTTTGACCACAATCGGGCTGCTTCACCGAGGGCTTGGTCGTTAGTCACATCGGTCGCAGATGGTTCTTTGGATGGTTCCATAATATTTTCATTAGACACTTTTACAGCAGGAGCTGCGGAGTCGTCCAAGGGCGTATCAGAGATGGGTCCCAAGGATGGCATGTTGTCTTGTCTTTCGAATCGAGATTGTGTGAGTGAGTGGCTCGTTGTATTTGAATGAAATGTGAGTGTAGTAGAGCAATATAGCAGCTCAGCCAGACAAGAGCAGCGCACAACGGTCATCAAGAGTAGAGTGTGGACTGATGTGTGAGTCAATTCACATTAAATTCTGTAAATTCTGCTACTTTGCTAATTCTATGTAACCACATGTAACAGTCATATTAGAGTGCGACTAAACCCAGGGGACAAACTAAACCTCTAAGGACGGCGGCCTTCCACGACCGACTACACAGTAGATTTTTGAGTAGACTCTCTTGTTAATGTTAATCGTATAAGCATGGCAAACGCATTTGTAAGTGGTGGAGGTGAATGCAAACTTGGCGAATCATCACTAGCATTATGCGCTTCACTAAAGAAGGTAGTCCGCTTTCCATCAAAGAAGAGTGCAGGAGATGCCAAATCAATCTTACCACCAACCATTATTCAACCCAAGCCAGGGTCACTTCTCTGGTGCAATACCTCATGCTCTATGGAATTATGAAATTGTTAATAGACAAAGTTATCCTACTCACTACAGCTTAAGGTTACGCAAGCGCTCAGGATGCTCCGGCGATAACCACACTTCCAATTCCGTAGTACAGTGCACCCATTGTATCAAAACCGCATCCTTTTGAGAGCATACCGCCACAAGCTGGACCAGGTTCACACCTGCTTTGTCACCAAGAAACTTCATCAATCAACGATGTACGTGCAACAAATGTCTCTGATGAAAGTATATCGATGCCTTTTGGGGACAAAGAAGTCTGGCACTGATTCGCCAAGTACTCTCAGGCTTCTTTGAACCAGGCCATGTGAAGTTGAAAAGATACTGCTCTCAGATAACTATACATCCAAACATTCAACGACATATTGCTTTGTGATGAAAAAAAACTCTCTCAAAATTCTAATACAATATCAGCAAGATCAGAGGTCCATCTAGCATGGACCTCTGAGCAAGATGGTTTCAGTAGGAGGATCAGTCGCACTGCACTTACAGTAGTCAACGATATTGAAGGAGGCGGCTTATCGCTAGACGGACCGAACTTTATTACGCAGAAACATTGTATTGGCTTGGCTCTTGAGTGGGCCAATGGATGTTTCACCGACAATCGAGAAGCATTCCTCGATCATTATGCACACAGCATGGGCAATTGCTTTGCTAAAAATTGCATTATTGATGTGCCACCAGTCGAGACTCAAAATGGAGGTGCCGGAGAAAAAGATGGCAACGCCCACGTTGCTCAAATGCAGATAGAAGCTTCTCTGGGATATCGGACAAGATCAAATCTACTATCCTACCACGTTTTGTTAGCGACTTCAACTAAGTCTCTCAAAGAGCGTTTCCAAAAACTGCAAGAGAGCCGGGAGGTGGTGAATTGCCTTTGGATACTCAACCGGCGCATTATATTTCATCCGTTACATGCAAGGATGTCACATTGATCCAACTATGCAAGGGACTAAATTCCAGCATGCCATGCAAAACCATCATTTGTTCTTAGGAGCAAGATAGAACCTCCACTGTCTGTCAAGGTTGTCTGTATGCAAACAATGACGAATCTGCCAGCATCAGACTCAGGAAGAAAGCTATGAGAACCGATGCAGACTAGAAAGCATCCTGCGGGAGTGGCTACCAAGAAGCACTTGTCGAATTCGATAAAGGCAACATAGCTAAGTCAACATGCTGTGCTATTATTTTCGTTGCATCAATCCCTGTCAAGGATAATTTGAATACGACAATACTGTCCAATCCCAACTGGAGGCAATAAAATAGCATGGTATAGAATGACATTGGCTATGCTTGCTCTCTGTTTCTTTTGAACACTGTGTCTATACCATGGTGACATTGCTGTTATTAGAATCAACTTTTCTCGTGGTTTAAGTTTTATTCCAGATGTATATGCAGTATTTCATTATGTACATTGAACTGCAGAAGTTAAACGACATATTTAATCAGTGTGTATTGCACCTTGACGATTTCTTCAACACTAATTCTGAAATCAGCAGTAGCTACTAATTATGGGATTTGGGTACCATTGATCAAGCTTCTCCTTATACACCATAGTTAATATACACTATGCACACATATACTCTAAAAGATCCAACCACCCTCAGATCAACATCATCTCAGCTCAACTCAACCACCAAATGCTATTTTAATCATCTCATGGCAAACATCATGGACGATGGATTTTCAATGAAAGACTTCCACATATTGCTGAAACGTGCCATGGTTGCTCCATCTACGGCACGATGATCACCTCCCCATGATATGGGCATGATGCGCGCTGATTCAACTTCATCGGAATCGTCGCTGACAAACCTCGGCAGTCGCTGTATTTTACCCATTGCTATTATAGAGTATGGAGGATGGGTTATTTGAACATTGAGATGTTGGAATGATGGGATATTTTGTACAAGCATTTGGAATTATAACATGCCGCGCAGTTTACTTGTGAAGTACTCACCTCCAATGGCAACTTGAGGAGGTAGGACCACAGGCGACATGTACGTCCCACCAATCGCACCAATGTTACTCAAAGTGAATGTTGGGTTGGTAATATCTGCTTCCGAAAGATTCCCTTCAATAGCCTGATAAAAGATGGAATAAATGAAATACAAGAGCCTGCATTAACAGAGAGGGCGTAAAAGTTAAAGGAGATAGAAAAAATAGAACATCTTCTCGACTTACCAACGAATATAGTCTATTCAACTCCTCCGCAATCTCCAACACACTTCTATCCTGACAACCCTTCACAACCGGCACCGTCAACCCCCGTTCGGTATCCACCGCTACCCCAATATCATGCTGCCCATGATACGTCAAGGTCATCTTCTCCACATCAATCGTCGAATTCAGAACTGGATACTTGTTCAAAGCCAAACTCGTCGCTTTGATGAAGAATGGTAGGTATGTTAGTTTTGGTACACCCATCTCCTTGGCCAGAGGGCGTAACGAGTCTCGTACTTCAGTTAGGGCGTTGACGTTGATTTCGTCGGCGTATACCATGTGTGGGATTTGGAGGGAGGATGTCATACTTTTGACCATGAGTCGGTTGTATCCACGGATGGGGATCACGTTATCTTCCTGTGGAGATGAGGTGATAGTACCGGGTGGCATCTTGTCTTGAGTAGAGCTGAGTGATGCTGGCGAGGAAGATGACGAATTGTTGATAATCTTGAGAACATCAGCTTTCAACACCCTTCCTCGTGGACCTGTCCCAAGAACAGTCCCAAGGTCGATGTTGTTTTCCTTTCCCAGTTTTCGGACTGCAGGTGATGTGAGTACTTTGGTTGCACTTGTTTGACCTACTCGAGGTGACTGTTCGGTGGCATTTTGATCCATGGTCTTTTCTTCATAATGGCTAGAATGTTTTGCACCCACCGAAGGGATACGAAGCCTATCCTGCTCATCATCTACATTATTCAATGTCTCGGTTTGTCGAGTCATTTCCTGAGGCTGCTGCTCCTGAACCTCAATCTTGGATGCCCCCACTCCACCCACAGTAGCAATATACATCAACGGCTTCCCCACAAACATCATATCCCCCACATCTCCACACAAAGTCTCAATGACTCCATCAAACCTCGAAGTAATCTCCACAGCGGCCTTATCACTCTGGACTTCGCATATGCGGTCAAATTGAGATACCGTGTCTCCGGAGTTTACGAACCATTGGAGTAATTCCACCTCGGAGATTCCTTCGCCAATGTCGGCAAGGAGGAAGGGTGTCGAGTTCGAACTCACTGATTGCGATTCGAGAAGGGTCGTGTCACCATTGTCGTCTTCGAGCATGGTAGAGACGGGCATTGCCGACTTTTGGCGGGATGCGGTGGTGGAAATTCGATGCACTTGAATTCTTGAATAGCTAATGGCGTCATCACCGACGACATTTATCATTTGTTGCCAGCAGCTTTGAGGTTGATGCGCTCTCGATGGTATAGCCTTACTCGTACATCGTTGCATATAGCGAGGAGTCGGCGCATAATATCGGATCGACGAAAATCTCGTCCTCAGCAATGCCGCTGACATGATTGTATTCTATGATGGGAATTAAAATTTGTCTGATCAGAAGGCTCAGAGGTAAGTAAAGCGGTAGAGGCTGGATCGATTGTGCTATGACAATAATCACGTTTTGTGGTAGACGACGTGTCTGTTCCACACACCATCCAGCTCTGAATACAAAACAATGCCATGGTCGAGAGGGTCGAGGGGTTGGGCGTTGGGCGAGATGCGAGATGTCAGGCTTGGTATTTGTTCTGTGAAATGAGTATTTCAATTGTTCTGAGTTCTGAGTTCTGAGAAGAATCCCGGATCACGCATGGCAGGCCCGCCAATTCGATCAATAGTTAGCGATAATTCTTATAACACTCGTACTTTGCACAGGATACGTTATACTACGATCGCTATTAATATCGCATTTTACTCGCAGAAAAGCTTTCCGGTTGATCGCAGATGATGAGAAGCGCAGAGGCCACATCACATCGATTTCGCACCTATCCGTACTCCATCCGATTTTAATCTCCATTTGGAGATTAAAAAATATTGTGCGAGCTCTCGTGATTTCCTTGAAATTTTTAATATCCAAATGGAGATTAAAATCGATGATTGGCAGTAGATGAACTGCCAAACCCGTTTATGACATCTACAGTAATGAAGACAAATCATCTATTAAAAGACCACTATTTAAGCGAAGTTCTCACCAAAGATGGCCATCAGAGTCCAAATATTGACTGAGATCCAGCTATGTACTTTGGAGGGTCAATGGTGCTTCGAGCAGCTCGAAGACGAGTCACGGTGCGAAGAGCATTGGCATCTTTGCAAAAGATGGGGACATGGCGAAGAGTTGAGGGTGATATTGATCAGCAACTAGGAATCAACACACACCAGCCAATCAACAAAGCCCATTCTTGAGTCAACTAGCAAGCCCACACTTATGCCAGCCCACAATCATACAATTGAGCAAATCGATAAACCTACACTCAAACCAAACAACAAGCCCTCACTCAAGTCCACGAGACAACCAAACAACACACGGACACTCAAACAACCAACAATCGGGCACATTATTCAGCTCGCGCTGGAAATCCATATGAAAACATCTTCCGTAGGAATTAATACTACTTTGGGCACTGTTTTTCTGCACATAACAATCATAGGTTAGCTGCAAAACAATTGGGAGTTGGTACAGCAACAATGCCCAGTTTAGCATTGTTATTGCACAAGCTTGTTTTCAGCAGGTTTATTGGTGTGTCCTGGTGGCTTTATTATGTATTATTCTCTTGTTTTGGCCTTGTTTGCTTAGCATCTAAGTAGAAGTACTATGTATCATAGAGAACCGATGAGATGGCATGGCAGTTATCTTGACAATATTGCTCTTGTTATGTTGTATGTGCATAGTGTGGCACGTGGCACGTAGCACATCTATATATCTCGGCTGAATGTGGTGATAAAATTTATTTTCATTATTTTTATTCCTGATTATTCTGTTTGCAGTATGACTATTGTAAAAGGTTGTAAAGAATTCACTAGTGGTACGATACTCAAATTAGTGTGCCTTGGAAACAATGTATTGTATATCACTTCCGGGTGGACCCAATGTTGCATTGTACTATTCAGAGAAGATATTGAGTGTTGGTGTTGCCTTTACTATGATCTTACACGTTGACCATTGCTGGCTGTAATAGGCCAGCACAATATCACTGAGCATGAGAGTGTGGGGTATTTTCCATGGGCAAAGGGTGTCACAGCCTAACCTAGTCTGACCCAGGTACCAGGACCGACTGCCAACCAGTTCGTGAATTGCACCCAGGTTCACTGTTGCTTTTCATATAGAGCAATGCTAGTAGTGTCTGTCGCCTAGACAGAACATATCATCATCATTGCATCTGAGTGCAGCAGCCTGAGTGGGTGGATGTGGGCTTTGGGTGGTCAAGAGTCAAGAGGGGTGTTGGGTTAGTAGAGTTCACAAACTCTTATGAGTTTATTTCTTGATATTCTTCATGTTGTTGTCACAACAATTTGTAATTACTTTACAAATGTTAATATTTCAATAACGCTAATAGACGTGACTGTTGAGTATTGAACATGTTATTGATTATTGAACGAAACTGAACGGCAAATGGTGTCGCCGACCATGGAAGACCCCCCCACAGACCAGATGAAGAAACGTAGGAAGCATAAAAAGTTAAAACAGTAGTAAGTAACATTGAAAAGTGGGTGGTCTTAGCTCAGTTGGTAGAGCATTGTCTCCAGTACTAGCAAGGATGTGGG
>JAZGVS010000921.1:0-11513 GCA_037356235.1 Bacterosira constricta
TTATTTTCCATTTGCCGTTGTGTTTGCAATCGTGTTTTTTGTGGGAACGCATTTTTTTGGCGGGTTCTGCTTGGGCAGAGCCACCCATGACCAGACCCTCACACCAAGGTCACGCGGTATAGGACATACAGAATAACAATACCTTGAGCGAGACCAGTCGGCTCCAATGTCAGCCACCCAAGGGAGCACAAGCAATCAATGGCAGCGCGGGCATCACAGATAAAGAAAAGTGTCGAGAAGAAGAAGACAAACAAGTCTGCAAATGAGGCAAAAAAGGTGGATCCATTGGTGGTACAGAAGAGATCATTGATAATTAGTTCAGCAAAGGCCAGGTTTCTTGGAGCTCTTACAGCATGTGTTAGCTGAGGGAAGGTTGGGGTAATGTGTAACCCATGAATAAGTTTAGATCATGATATATTCCTGGTTGCTGTAGCGAAAAAAGGCAATATAATGGATACCTCATAGTGTATCACATAGCTAGGAGAAGCCTCGTGTAGCATCCTCAAGTCAATAAGTGAGAAACAAGTGAATAGTGTTGTGCATCGGTGATGCAAAGGTTTAGGTTTTTGGTTCTTTTTTGCCTGCGAGTGGGCTCTGATGACCAGAACAAACTGGAGCATCACACTCGCGGAGAAAAATAAATTAGACCGTGTCGCCTCTAGAAGCGGTGCAATCAAGACCAGATCAAGATATTTCGACAGGTAATAGCCCATATTGCATCCTACATTGCTCTACACCAGATGATGCCCATCATATTACACACATTATCACAGGTAAGTATTATCAATATTAAGACAAAAAGTCACACAAATTACATCACAGTGCAGCCACAGCAACCAGGGCCACCTCCACTTGCTCCAACTGCCCCACCGCTACTTCCTTCTCCAGTATCATCTCTTGCTACTCCGACCTTGACAACCTCTACCAGCTTCTTTACAGTCGTCGAATCATTAAACAGATAGGCATCAGACATCGGCTTCACTGCATATTGCCCCTCTAACAAACCCTTCAATTGGGCGAGGGTGACTGAGTCCATGAAGGTATTAAGTGGAGCCCCATCTTTGATGGAAGAAGAATCTATGTTGGCGAGTTGAGAGACAGAAGCAAGAAGAATTTTTCTGATGGACGGCTTATCAAGCGCTCGGATTTCAGCGGGTGTCAATTTCTTTGTTGGATTTGGCTCAGACTTCTTTTCCTCTTTGAGTTCAACATAGCCAAAGTCTGCAACATCAACAGTTGGAAAATCTTTCCGGTATACCTCTTGTAAACTGCCGCCTAAGAATGCCTGTTGTGCTTTAGATCTCTGTATCTTTCCACTTGTGGTTTTTGGTATAGTCCTCGGCTTGACCAGAACAATGTATGAGAGTGACAGGGAATGTTCTTTAAAGATCTCAGCTCGAACTGCATCAACAATGTTTTCACATTTGTTTGGTTTAGGGAAGGGCTCTTTCAACTCCATCGCCAAAACTACCTCTTCGTAATCTCCCATATCTCCAGATTTGGTGCCTATTGAAAATGCCGCAGAGCATCCAGGTCTAACGTGTTCTGAAGCGACATCTTCAGCTGCCGCCTCAATATCCTGAGGGTAGTGATTTCTTCCACCAACAATAATTAAGTCTTTGATTCGTCCACAGATGTATAGTTGCTCCTTATGAATAAATCCAAGGTCGCCAGATCGAAGATATCCACCAAATTTCTTCGATGTTTCCTTCATGTCTTCCAGCAATGCATGAAAATCCGCATTGGTTTCTTTCACATCTTTGCCGTAGTATCCAATAGCTTTAGAGGGTGAGTTGATCCAAATCTCTCCTACAGTACCATCTGGCAAGGTGACTCTCCGTACTGGATCAACAATACGAACATCCACATTTTGATTCAAGGGAAATCCACACCCTAGAAAGTTAATTGTGTCCTTGCTCTTCGTAGATTGGTCAATCTCTTCCACGAGCACAATCTTATTATCCTCTTCCAACTCCTTTTTCTTGACAGCTATTTTGCCCTTCCCACCCGAGCAAACAAACACCGTATGCTCTGCCAATCCATACGTCGGGTAAATCGCACCGTCCGGCAACCCAAAGGGAGAAAATGCCTTCTCGAACGAATTCATCGACTTTTCTGTCACAGGTTCTGCACCATTTGTGATATGTTTCAAACAGCTCAAATCCAGCGGTTTGACCTGGTTCCCATCTTCATTCACCGTCACACCACCAATTCCACTGTAATATTCCGCTGGATTGAATTTCCGTGCCGTCAAACCAAAGGCAAAATTTGGACTTTGCAAGTGCGTTCCTCGAAACTCGGAAACAGCCTCCAACCAGCCAATGGGCCGCTGCAAGAAGGCAATGGGAGACATGTAGTAGCCACTGCCACCACAGTAAATAACACCAATGAGAGACCCTATCAGTCCCATATCATGGTATTGAGGCAGCCAGGACACGACCTTGGTTTCAGGAGAGGCATCATACTCATCTGTAATAATGTGAAGATTGTGCGCTAGGTTCGAATGCGTCAGAGTGACACCTTTCGGAGCCGAGGTCGATCCAGAAGTGTACTGAATAAACGCAGTCGCATGCGGTTCCGGAGTCGACTCCACCTTCGGATAAGAGCCCGGGATGGGCGGATTCATCAACGGTTCTCTATCCGTCACGACCCATATCAATTCTTCCGGCCAGGATGGCGCATCGTTGTCATCTCCCTCGCTGCTCTTCTTTTTGATTTTGTTCATAAAGGCATTCTTCATCTTACCCAATCGTTTCGCCTGTGCATACTCTCCGTTGGTCAATGCGACTTTTGCCCCGCATCCGCGTACAATGCCCACGAATGCCGCTATGCTATCCTTCCGATCGGGATGGGGAGGATACACGGGCACAGCGACGAGACCTGCACGGATACATGCCAAAAAAGCTAGTATGAAGTGTGGCGAGCAGGGTGGGTAGACTAATAGGACGCGATCTCCCATGGCTAGGGGTGGTTGATCTTTTGGGATGGGAATGAGAGCTTTCTTGGGAGCAGCGGTGTCGTCGTCGTTCTCGGGTGGTAATAGACGAGAGGCTAAATATTCTACTGCGAAATTCAACTTTTGATAGGTAATGGAAGAGGAAATGGTAGGAGCATTATTGCCATTCGTTTGAAGGAACGCCAGGGCGGTTTTGTGAGGCATGGCGTTTGCATTATGACTGAGCTTTTTCAAAGTAGAATCCCACGGATACGCTGGCCAGGACGGCAACTCAATCTTGAGCTCTTTCGGAACATTCTCCACGGGAACATCTGCCTTGGCCAATTTGGGTCCCCACTGAATTTGCACCTCCTTCTCTCCATTGGGATGTTCAATGGTAATCTCACGCTTTCCACCAGCACCAGGATGGACCACCGTCGATGTCTTTTTATACCCAGTCGTACCATCGTCGAGTGTCACCTTCTCGCGACGAACTCGTGGCAACGATGGCAGGTGCTCCGTGTCAATTTTCTTTGTTGTTTGTTCCTTGAAGGCGTCGGTGGTGGTGACTTCCGTCGTGGTGATGATGGTTCGCGTACCGTCGGCATTTGTGATGCTGCGTTTGCTCGTTTTGGTTTTGGGGCCGGTCCCGATGCGGCCGCCGGGGTTGTTGTAGGTGACCATGGTTGGTTTAATGTCAAGTCTACTGAGATGAGGCGATAGTAGAAAAAGCCATGGTGACGTCGTGGACTGTTGGGGGTTCGTGCGAAAGTGCCATGATCAACTCATCGTCGGCATGAGATGGTGATGGTGGTGGAGTGTTGAGTTGCAAAGTTGGTTGAGGGTTGGGGGGCCGGGGGGGGTTCTCGTCTTGTATCGGCGCAACGCGAGAAAAAGTGGGGACACCTAGCGGCGTTGGATCTTTCAGAGATAGGATATTGTACATGGGAACCAATATAGGGAGTGCATAGATTGAAGATTGGCGAGCTTCCAACTTCCAACCGGACGCACGATGTGCTAAGATGATGTGTTGGATGGATGGAGCGAGAGGGTCGGAGGGAGATGGAGATGTTGTGTTAATATCATATCATAAAGACCAGGAGAACGATGAAGTGAATCTTAGAGTGAATCCCTCATCATAGACACCTTTCACAGAAAGCGCAAACCCCAAACCAGAACAGATCATGACGAACAGTAATGAGGATGAAACGCTAAATCGACTTCGGAAGACACCACTCTCCTGGCCTGAACTGCAGACGATTATTCTCTCGCCCAACATCGAAGACTTGGCCAAACTAGCACGAAGCAAAGAGCAGGAAAACACCTATCACATGGGCCGTGCCAATATCAAGAATGAATGGGAATCAATTTACGATTTTATGTTGTGTACCAAGTTTAGTTTTGATTGGGTTTGGGCAGACGCAGTACTAGAAGGTGTCGAGAATAATATCCTAAGGCAGAAAAGGTCAAAACCTACGTTTCAAGAATACCTCAACGAACAGCAGCAACGTAAGAAGGACGGAACGTGCACAATAAGATTGAATTTATGTATCAATGATTTCCCATACTATTTTGCACCAGGAATACAGCATTGGGTATTGTGGAAGCTGGGAGGAGGTGTAACTCCAGACGAGATTGCACAAGCAAAGTTGGATATTTTGAAAGACTCTCAATTAAAGACGACTATGGACGATCGGGCATCCGATTGCCTAGAGGGGAATGATTATGATACTGTGGATCAAATTGTGATTGGTCACGAGGTATTTTTGCACTGGATCAACCCACCTCATCTCAAGAGCCTTCCAGGGATTGATCATGTTCATATACTATTCAATGTTGCAGGAATAACAAATTTGTAATGGTGTCTACAATCGTAACTGGCGAGAAAAGGATGGATCACATCAAACAAACTCAAATAAGCATCTTGGCGATGGCCTTGTAGAGATGGAAAAATTACCAATGGGGTCTTTGCTAATTACTTTCTACATTCCCACAATCGCACCGTATCACAACAATAATTATCCTCACCAAGAAGTCTTGGGAGCGACAGGAGATCCAGATGACTGTCATTTTTTTCTCGTGTCGCTCTCTACAGAGAAATTGAAACAACCCAAACAAGAATTCTACTACTCAGGGGGTCACCGCAGATACATCATGATTTCCGGAAGCAACAGGAGACCCTGTGCATTCCCTTTCGTTCATCACTTCGTGGTCCATTTGATGCAAGGATTTTTTGTAAACAACCCTCATCGCAATTCTACACAAAATCACTTCCTCAGTGTCACAACAGATGCCCGCAATGGAACGGGCACAGTGTCGAAAATGTGAACGACAACTCTGTTTCGGAACATTTGGCTCCTGCTCATTCTCCATGACTTCCATAAAAGCTGCGACGGCAATGCTGGATGGCTTCTTCCCGAAAAAGAACTGCACTGTCACGCATAACTCTAATAGAAACTTGATTCGTTCAAACAATGCATGCCGGGTGAAAGGAGAGCACGCGCCACGAGGTAGAAAAATGATGAGCAACTCTAAATATGACTGAGGGGTAGGCGGATGCATCCGCCACTCGAGTGTGTCCAAAATGCTTTTCTCCATGTTGAGTATATCATTCTCAGTGAACGATTCCTTGGAGAGATTGGCGAAGGATGCCACAGCAGCACACTTTCCTTGGTAGCGGAATATCTTGATGGCCATATAAAGTGAAGTCATACCTACCAATGGTAATGGTGCTGGTGGTTGACGAATGAGTGTTTCGAGAGGTAGCGGTCCATGTAGGTCAGTGCAATGTACACCAACTCTCGATCTAGAACATGGTTGTCTATTACATGATACATCCAGCCGCAAATTTCAATCCTCCAACTCATTTTGTCCACGCAGAGCTTGTCGGCGGGTCCACTTTGATGCATAAGGTAATTGTTGAACTGATAAGTTGTAGATTCCAGATTCAGTAAAGCTTGGAAGCGATCGATGAGTTCGATTGTTGAAACCATGGTCACGATAAGATGAATATGATGCGGTATGAATATGGATTGGTGCTCGTCCAAAGTTATGTCTGGTTCTTCAAGCTGAGAAGATCCTTAGTGTAGAGAAAAATAAAGAGTGCGTCAGTTACCAACAGCCTTGTACGGTGAGATCTTCAACAACTTGATCTATCATGATCAGCCTAAGATTCGCGTGTATCTGGAGAAATGGATCCCCATCAATCCCCATGCCATGATCTATCGATTCTTTGCTCAGAAAAGGATGCCCATGAATGAAACGTGGGGACGAACGATTGAAAACGTGCCTTGTTCTGTTAGGTTCTGTTCGCTGATTGTGAAAACGTGCCACTCGAAAACGCAGGTATCGTACATAGTCACGCAACAAGAGAAAGAAAAATGGCGCGCCTACCCCCCGTTCGGGGGCAGTCTATTTCAATCGCCTCCTTTCCCCCCTTTCCCAACGGTTTCGGCACAACGCACAACACCAGCCTGCATCCTGCATCTGCATCTATCTGCATCGATGCCGACCATGGACCATGGCAACAACAACAACAACAACAATGACGACAAGAACAATGGACGGCCGACCAAAGCCCGAAGCCAACACACAACAAAAAAAGACTCGGTAATTTTTGGATGTTCAATGACCATTTAAGTATTTGTTTGTCGTCTATGCTTAGAACCAGTAGGTGCTGCCTTCATTTCCACCAAACCGCCAATGCATCATCTCAATGAGCAACAACGCAACCCGCAAAATCTCCGCAGCCCCATTCCACAGGATAGCGATCTGACACAGCTCAATCCAAGCCAACAGCAGCAGTTGTTGCCAATTTTATCTCCTGCTGTACTATTCCAGCCATCACAGAAGCAGCAACAGAAGTTGTCAATTCCGTTGCAGTCATTGCCTCTCCGCCCTTCCACTTTGACTGCATTGCTGCGTAGTGGATTTTCCACCACGGGAGATGTCATGAACTCCTGTCAGACAGAGACTACATCTACTGAGCCTGCCAACCACGAAAGATCGAGTGGCATGGATGGAGAAAATGATGGGGGGCGTAATACAACAACTAGCTCCAATGATGGCAACCAAGCTTTCGGGCGTTTTTCAGAAGAGCTTGGATGTTCTCCATTGCAGGCTGCCGATTATGCCCACGAAATTGACGACGCTCTTGGCTCTGTTGGTTTACCTAGAGAGGCAATGCTTGATCGAAATGATGACAACGGAACAGACAATGTCAGTAATATCATGGCGCCTCACGCTGCGATATTTCCTGCAACAGCATTGGGGCAAAGGACTCCTGCAACAGCAGCCTCCATACTTCGATCAAAAGCCAACAATCACTTCCCCACGAGCACTAACAATCATGCTCAAAATACGGGTGCGAGGCAGATTGTTTCATTCTCTCAGGCCCTCGACGTTCTTCTCGGGGGTGGCTTGGCTCTATCGGAACTCACTGAAATTGTAGGACTTCCCGGAGTAGGCAAGACACAACTAGCCATGCAATTATGTGCTGATTCACGATTGCCAGCCAAGTATGGTGGTGTAGAGGGATGTGCCGTTGTAATCGATGCAGAGGGAAGTTGGAGTAGTGCGGCGGGGGGAGATCGCCTCTGGTCCATATCACTTGCTTTGGTCGAACATGTGAAGAGTAATGCTTATCGAAAGTTGGTGGCGAGAAGAGCGAAGGAGGGGGCAGGTTCAAATGTCAGTGAAGCTGACATGGCCTCGTTAGTTCCATCCTGGCTCACTCCCGAGTACATTCTAGGTGGAATTCATATTTTTCGCGTTCATGACGAAGCCTCTCAGACTTGTACTTTATACAATCTTCCCAAATTTTTATTGGATCTAGAACAGAAGGGAACTCCTGCAAAAATGGTTGTCATCGATTCGCTGGCGTTTCATTACAGAGTGGCATCTTCTTCATCGAGCACTGGCAATGGCAACAAGAGTAATTCTCTGTCAACTACACACAATTTGACTCGTATGAGTGCATTTTTGACAGAGCTAGCATCCGAATTCAATCTCGCCGTGCTGGCAATGAATCACTTGACTACTCGAATAGAAAAAGATGACAATAACAATCCAGGTGGGACAAAGTTGGTGCCTGCACTAGGAGAATCTTGGGCACATTCAATAACTTCGCGGTTGATGATTGATCATTATCGCCATTCTCATACTGATGCATCATCTTCTACAAGCGCACATGCAATGGATGAGGTTCGTACATGCACCCTGGTAAAATCCCCACACAAACCTAACGGGACAGCATTGTTTATGATTACAGATAAAGGTATTCGTGGTGTTCCTCCTCAGTGTTTGCAGACACAGGCAACCAAACGAGCGCGACTAAATTGATACTCATTTTATACTTCAGTCTAAATTTTCATTTATTCATTCCTACTTTCCTGTATTATAATGTTAGTATCTTCACTGAGGTTTTGTTCTCTGTCAACTTCATTCTGATTCGTCTACTCACCAACTCACTGACACCTCGCAATTCATTCAGAGGATTTTGACCTCTCTGTGTCTCGCAACTAATCCTTGATTGGGATTCTGTCATGGATGGTTTAACTTGGATGTGTCGGCACTATAGATTCCCATGATGTATTTGCATCTTGCACTCCTCAAGGACATATTGCACAAGTTCTACATAGCTTGAGATAAGACTCACAGGGTCTATGGATCCTTTTTCTTCGAAGAGGGGCTTCCAGAGAATATGAGGCTTTAATATGCTGAGGGTATGTATGATTCTGACAGTGACCACGCGGAAATGTCTCTCATGAGGAGGTCAATGACTGGCTTCAACGGAGCACATATGGGAGTCTTCGCCTATATTGTGGGTACAGCTTCATGGTCATGTGGCATCCGTGGTGGTCTTCCTGTTTTGAGACACAAGAGAGGTCTTACTACATATTGGAACTGACAATGTTTACCCTTTATTTGCTGCATAGTGCAAGAAACTGTGGCATCATTAGGATAGACTATCAAACATCCATACACTGTATAAACTTCTTCATTTTATCTTGTGCTTGGCTAATGACGAGGCTGTATTGTCATGACAATGCAATCGTGTCCTATATCATCGAAAAGTACTGGAGGATCAAATGTTGTCGCTGACCACAACATTGCACTAATCCTTCTTTGCAAAACGATCCTGTACATATCCCTCAAACACCTTGCAAGCTGCCAAAAAGGATCCTTCCTTCTCAGTATCTGCCAAAACATCATCCCCATCTACAATGCGGATGCGCATCTCAAGGTCAATATCCTCGTCAGATGACTTGTCTGCACACTCCGCTCGCTTTGAATCATACTTCACCTTTTCTTCTTTCAAGACGTCTTCAACGCTCTGCTTTAAATCATTTACCCATGCATCTCCAGTGAGAGGAGTACCAGTGAGGTTTTCAACAAGAGAAAGGAAAGGCTCTGAGTTTCCAGGTTGCCAGTAACTCTCAGTCAAAGTAGGACCAACTTTCGGATTGTCAGTAAGGAAACCGTCTCTCTTTAGGAAGAACTCCCTGGTTTGATGCACACTCATTTCAGCAAGAACATAGCCATGATAATAACAACTCGCTTCATCTGAAAGGATGTGGGGAACCGAGAGCAGGGGACGTGCTGATAATCCTCCTTGGATGTCATTTTCTACCTTGACTGCCAATGCCTTGATTGATTCAGCAGTAACATCTTCCTCAGCCATCTCATACAATGCCTTTTCAAAATATGGCACAGCAATCATTCCCCGGAGAGCAAACACATTGTAGGGATGAGTTGCCTTGATTTGTTCTGCGACCAAATCAAAAGGAATTGCCTCTCCCTCTCTAGAGATAGCGTACTTTGCCATCCAGTCTGCATCGCCAACCAAAGAGTCCAGGAACATGCTTTGATTCTCAGCGTAGGCAACAGATGTGGGAGACCGCTCTTGTGAGAAAAGAGGGGAAGGCATTGCAATGTTGGCAAAGTGAGCAGCATGTCCAGCCTCATGCATCAGCGTTGTAAGGCCAGTGTATCCCGAACCAACTGCTGACGGGTCGGCTAGACTGGTGAAATGTGTGGTACTCGGTTGCCAAGACCCATCAGGCTTCACCCAGGCAGGCTGAGGCCAGTGGCAGAATCCATTCGAGTACTTGCCCTTACGATCCAACAAATCCAAATCCATGGTCGCGCCTCGGTAGGAAATGTTCATTGCCGAAAAGGATCTACCCCATTGCTCCACTGACTTTTCGAAAGGAAAGTATGGATCCATACGCCGAGTAACATCTCCAGCCATCAAGAAGCTTTGATTCCACGGTTCAAGGGCACTATCACCCCCCTTCTCCTCGGCAAAGCGCTTCCTAGCTGCTTCCATGATCGGACGAGTTCCCTCCTCCAAGGAATCCAAGATTTCAAACAAGGCAATCTTGCCAAATCCTTCAATCCAACACGTAAAAAGAGAAAAGACGCATCAGCAATGGACAGGCAAGGTTTGAAAGCAAATACGTAATAGTTTCGCTGGTGAAGAAAACAATGGAAATTTACCTTCAGCATTCGTCACCTTGTAATCGTAGAAATCAAGGTATCCAAGAGCCTTTGCCATTTTATTCCTAACCTTGACAAGTTCCACAAATCCATTTTCGGTAACAAAATCTCCAATCTTGCTTAATCCTTCATAGCACGCCTTGCGCACATTCTCATCGGGATCGACGCGTACTTTGTTGCGCAATCCAACAGATGACATCTCCTCGAACTTTCCGTTTATAGTGGCGCCAAGGGATAATACGTTACGAGCGCCTTCCAACTCTCCTTCAATCTTGGTTGACTCAGCTCGTAGAGCCTGCGCTTCCTCAGATTCCATAATGTAGCAGCCAAAGGTACGCTCCAACATCTTCAATGTTGTTGCGTCCTCTCCATCTTCCGGAACCAATTTGAGCAAGTCCCTGGTTTTGGCAAGCTTCGATTCGTCGGCCAAGAAAGCCTCCATTTCACCCTTGGTGCGTGTCAGCTCCTCAGTGGAATATTCTGGTCCAGAGAGAGCCATTTTTGTACCCCAGAATTGAAGTTCAAAATTGCGATGGAGACGTTCGTAGTTGGCGTTTGTCGAGTCGATGAAGTTCGCAACGTCGGTGTTAGAGCTCATCATAATGGTGTCTGTTTTTGAGGCGAATAGGGCAGCGGAAGGGAGACGGTGGCGAGCAGTGAGGGACGACGGTGAAAACGATGAAGCCAATGGTGTTAGGAGTGCCTGTGAAAGGAAGGCTTTGGCGGCTATTCTCATGGTGTTGTTCGTCGTCAGCGGGCGAGGAAAGTGATGATGTGTATGTGGTAGGTATGTGTTGGATGTTGGTCTGCGCGGGCGGGCGGGGGGGGCCCGCGCGGGGGGGAGGAGAAAATGCGATACAGGGGGGATCGCTCAACGGGCGGGGAGTCGTGCGTGGAGATAGGTACGTAAAGTGTGGCGATGATCCAAGCTTCCCAAGAAGGTTAGAGCTATCCGGGGATTTCTGCAGAAAAATCTCATCATCATCATCATCATCATCATCATCATCTTCCTCTGCCCTTTTCGGAAAACATATTGTGGAAAGGGGGGAGTATATTCTTCTCTTCTTCTCTTCTTCTC
>JAZGVS010000923.1:0-11496 GCA_037356235.1 Bacterosira constricta
TAATCATTCTAATGTCATAATTTCCACACTGATCTCAGACCAACTCATTTATGATTTGGATCTTGGATCAGGATCAGGTTGTATCTAAAGAGAGTATCGTAGGTATGTAGAGGGTGGACCTTCTGGATTTGGATCCTTTTGGAAACCCCTGCTTTTGGATCTATTCTTGGATCTTGGAGAAAAATAGCAGGAAGCGGGATTTGGGCTATGTGACAGGATGGGACGCAAATTGCAACAGGGAGAAGACTGTCACAATGGTGAAGAGTAAGACAGGAAGTCTATGGAGAGATCTAAGAAGAAGAAAGATGCAAAAAAGGTGAACTACAGAGAACTACATTCATAGGAGGCGGATGCCGGATGCACCAGGACGGGCGGCCACATACATATCGGAAAAGGAAAGCAGGGGAATTTTCAATAGTAATATTATTATCAGACAGACTGATAACAACATCTGTCTGCTCGGCACACTATTATTTGAAATCATATCCCTGATGGCCACAGTCCCATCTATCTTTTCTCCGTGCACTTAAGAGCAACGTTGCTGTATGCATTTTACTGTCATATGTCCCCTCTTATGGGGACACGATAGCTTTTACTATGTGTTGCAAACAAAGTCACGGAAGCTCATGCTATATTCCTGGCAAATGGAATCCTCGGTAGCTTATGAAGTCCAAGATAGCTCATGTTATTCCTAGCAAAAAGTCCAAGGTAGAGCTAGTATCCTTTGGAGCATGAAGTTTTTCTGATAGAGCACGAAGTTCCCTTGTGAACCACTAAGTGATTCTGAGTCTGTACATGATTATCAACACAATTTTCATAGAGTCTTAAATGTTGCAGTCCACTCTACCTGTTGGTCCTTTTCGCAGGTGGATCAGGTTTTGTTTATCCAAGTCCAACTTGTACAACCACGTGTTTGATTCATTCATTCGTGGTGAAGTACGTGGCAATCAATTCTTTTCCTTAAGAAAAACAATGGCATCATTTACAGTAACAAATGACATAATATTTTTTTTGTTTGGTGTAAATTAATACAATTAGGTTTAGCAGCATGTCATCCAACTGTTGTGGTCATTATTGAACGGCTGGAATCTATGATCACTCTGCTCTTTCCCATGATACTTGATTTCCATAGGATAGTGTCTAAATCAAGGGATCTTCAATGTCGTCGACCTGAGTGACGGCATCACAGCTGTCAAACTCACTTACTACCCTAGCGATAGTTTTAGCACGCATCATAGCCTCACGGCCCCTGGCTTCGAAAAAAGATTCGCCAACTTTAGTTCCAATGTGAGCAAAGGCTTTTCGGTTGGGTTTCTCACCTGCGCCTGCGAGGATGCTGATGTCCTGCTCGGTGCTCATGGCGACGCCTCGTTTGGATAGATTGATTTGAGAACTAGCAGCCTTGAGCATGACGCCGTCGCGGTCTAGCACGATTTCAGAAAGTTCATTCCTGACCAAGAGCTGACGGACACCTTTTCCGCCAATGGTGCATGTGCCGCCCTCCTTAGACTTATAGGCAATGCATTTGTCCATAGTTTCAACTTTGTCAGTCACATACTTAAGCATGCGTTGGAACGATTGCATGAGTGCGACCGACTGTGGCTCAACAGCATCAGCATCATCTTGACTAAGACCACGGCGAACATTGTTGCCGTGGGGGGCAGCGAGAGTGTTGGACTTGAGCTTGAGCAAATCAACCTCGGCAGAGAGAGCATCGTGCTTGGCGGACATGATGTCGGCCTTGGTCATAAGTTCGTGAATGACAGCATGAAGGTCGTCCTCAGTGGCGGTGCTTGTGGAGGCAAAGGCAGAGGTGGAGAGGAGGAGAGCGGAAGCAAAAGCATTGCGGAAGGGGATGATGAGATTCATGCTTGTATGTTGATTGGGTGGGAGAAATTTGTTTGTTATACTTTCGATGACAGTGGCTTTTATGATTGACTGAAGTTGTGAATTGTGAGATGTATGTATTGACAAACAACGGAAGTGAAGGGGACTTGCAAGCTAACAATCAGTGCACCGGAAGATTCCTTCCTCGTCCAGCGATCCGATGCATGAAATATTTTGCCAATGAGAAAGATTTCTTTCCAACCTTCGATCCAACGCTACGCATGATCGATGGACCGAAAGATTTCCTCGCTGATCAAGGTGTTGGGGAGAAAGCGCTGAGGATGATTGATTCTAGCTGGGGTTGGATTAAAGACATTATGAGCTGTCATGGCTGATTGAAGTGCAGATATCACGGCCCTTCTGGTAGAAGTGAGATGAAATATTCATTTCTTCTTTTCTTATCGTTAGATTGATTTATGGAGACTAGCGCGTGCCTATGATAGCTGGTTATGAAGTGCAAACATGATGCATCGTGGTGGCCCTCCTTGTGACACAGATGAATGCAATAGTGAATAGGTGAGACAAAGAAATGTTCATTTCTTCTTTTCGTATCGTTAGTTATGACCTGTTATCTGTTATGGCTTAGAGTTATGGGTTATGCTACCTAACCTTCCCTCTCTAGCCTCTAGCCAGCTCTCTACATAGCGCTAAATAACGTCGTGGTCGGCTTGGTTGTTGGATCTTTGAGATCTTTCGGATTTGTAGAGAGAAAAATAGCGGGAAGCCAGGGGAAGAGGGAAATAAACACCTGTCATCGCGCGCGACGCGAGTCACTCCACAGCCACGCACCCACAACAACAGCACTCTCGACTCTCGCTCGCCGCATCGCACTGTACTGCTGCGCTGCTGACTCATATCAATATGAATATCTTAGTGTCTATTGGATTTATTTTATTGTGCGGACATGGATTGTCCAAAATCTTAATAGGATACATCCGATCGACGGTCAGACTGCTGACGTGGCAGACAGTTGTCACGAGTCACATCAATAGAATAGTTCATACATCTTCATCCTTCAGTGTAGTCCAACTTCCAACCTGCTTCCAACTCAATACGATAGAATTCTTACTTTCACTCACTCCCTCCTCGTTCCACCATCCCTCAAACGCACTCCCTCAGCCTCTCCGCAACTCTCAACCCTTCAACCTCATCCACACTTCTCTCTGACCATTTTCCTTTAGTCAATTTCGGGCGAACACTAGACACTAGACTACCCTTATAAAATGGAGACACTTCAGATTTTACTTTCATTCTTGGCCATCGTGTCATGCGATGCCTTTGCTCCCGCATCTCGTCGAACCATAAACACCCACCATGCAGCAGCAACAGCAACAACAACCGCCGAGGAACAAATAGCAAAGGCAAATTTTCTTGAAGCTCTCGATCGACCTTACGATCTCAACACAAGCAGCGAAACTCGCACACAATTGCTAAACGATATTATGGACAAAGGGAGCGGGCTTCCAAATCCAGGGAGCCAGAAGTCATTTTCATCAGTTGCAGCGGGGGTTTGGAGAGTTGTGTATGCTCCTCACATGACAATAATGGCGAGTCTCGTTCGAGGGGAGCTATCGGTAGAAGTAAGTAAACATGGTTTTATTGGATGACTTTATTCGGCAAAAAGACATGTAACTCATCTGAAGAATTGTTGGTACAATTGCGCAACGAAGTATGATTTGAAAGAGGATGGAACCATGATAAGTGAGTAAACAATATGCATCTCGACAGCGTCCATTCGGTTGCATCATGCCGGGCAACAATTAACAAGTTTTGCCTCAATTGCAATGATATTATCACATACAGGCCATGCGAAGTACAATTTTCCACTGTTGAATCTTCATGGCTATTTGTCAGCAAGTGGCACATATGGCTCAGGTGAGGGATGAGATATGCATCATTATATTTATCTTACTTTTCTCATCTTCTCTAAAGGTGAATACTATATGAAACTGGTTTGATCCAAACAAAGTAAACGATCAAGTTAGCAGGGTTGATTTTGATGAGGCATGGATGCGTTCTTTTGATGACGATTCTTCCGCGCAAGAGCAAGGGCCATATTCAGATATGGAGAATGTACCAGATTCCATATCGAAGACACTCATTAGGAATATTGGGAGATCTTTTTTCATTGAGTCATTTGCGGTGTTCCCGGTATCCTTTTTAGATGATGACTTGATTGTGTTTGATTTTGAGTTGCTTGGAACCAGAATATGTGCACGGAAAGAAAGCTAGGACGCATGGATGCATTGATTGATACACTTGATGTGCCACGCTTTTGTGTTTTGACCAAGTGCACAACTAATCCGTTGAAACAAGAGCATCTTTATCCACCATGACAAAATTATTTTACGATTGAATTTTCTCTACGTCAGTTTGACTTTTGCTGATATGCTCTACAAACACAACATCGTCGGCACCAGTTTGATTCTTCACCTTTTTACAGTAGGACATACTCTTGACATATTTTTCTGCATCCCTCATTCCGTGCTCAGCTTCCTTCAGTTCCACTGCAGCTGCTTCGAAAGACGCTCTTGCGGCAATGAGCCTTCTCTCAGCCGACTCCTTATATTTCAATCCTGCACCGAACGCAACGGCGTCGGGAACTTCTTCCGACTGAGGTAACTTTCTTTGCTTCCTTCTCGCCCATCTTATTGTATTTTTGGACGTTAGCTTGATGACTTTGAAAAACTTAGAACTCCTCTTGCGTTGCTGTTTATTGATCAATGCATCAACTTTTACTTTGAAGCCTGCACACATGAGCGTGCTTGCCACAGAAAGAACCGTTTTAATTGGAGACGGACACACGCGTTTTAGGATTTGTGTGGCAAACCAGTTCGTGCAAATTCCTAACGCTGCCATTGCACTGACGATAAACTACTTTCCACTATTTCAACAAGATTTCAACTGAACAAGATTTCCATTCCATCCACTTCCATTGCAGGTTGTGGTCAGGTAGGTACTCACGGTCAGGTTGACTTTTGACTTTCGTGTGAACTCGATTGAGTGAGCTTGTGGTCGTGGTGGTGGGTCGTGGGTCGTGGTCTCGCGTCTCTTGGATACTACTTCTGTCCAAATAGCTCTAAATGTAACCGCAATTGGGATGAAAATTATTTGGGGGCTTGTCTACTCCTCGCCCCCTATTATGAAAAGCCTAACTGCTGAGACTATGCTGCCTCTCTAGAGAGAAGAGGGGGGATTGCCCGCATCCGTCCTTCCACGCCCGTCAACCGCGGCAACTAAATAATGACCTTCGAGACAGCTATGTACCTACCTACATACTATGTATGAGGATATGGAATACGATATGGAATATTGTTGCAAAAATATTTTTGATGATTGATGATCAACCAATCAAAAAGACATCTCAAAAATGACAGACAATGACGCACCTGGACGCACCTCGTTGCACTTCGACTTGGTACCACTACTAGTGCTACTAGCCACTATCAGCCACTATTCGTGCCCCACTACAAGATATTGTGTGCACCTCAATCATCAACCATGGCCACCGAAGAAATGGCGAACGGCCGGCCGAACTCTCCCCCTACAGCCGATGGGGACACAGCGATGGAAGAAGCATCGAAGGAGTTTAATCGTTCGCTATTCATATCAAATACCGATGCGGCTATTAAGGACGGCGACATCATCCAGACATCGGGTGATAATGACAATGGCGACACCAATGACGTGCCATTAGTTGACGAAAAATGCGACCATCCTTCAGATGAAGAATCAGACAAAAAGCCTGAGAGTAAGGCAGATAGACAGTACATCGCTCCCAAAGACTTTGAACTGCTGAAGGTTATTGGCATGGGCGCATTCGGCAAAGTATGTTTATCCATGACATGAATACAATTCTTGATTTCTTGATTCGTACACGTCTCACTGCAATCTTAATTTCTTTTACATGCATATCTAACAGGTTCTCCAAGTGCGAAACAGACACTCCTCCAAAATTCTCGCCATGAAAATCATCTCCAAACGACTCATCCGAAGAAAAGGCTCCTACGTTGAAAATATTTTGGCAGAGAGGAACATATTGAGCAAAATTGCCAACCATCCATTCATAGTTACAATGCATGCATCGTTTCAGACAAAGGAGAAATTATTCATAATCATGGATTTTTGTGCTGGTGGAGAACTGTTCCTAAAGCTAGGCAGAGAGGGTATCTTTCGGGAACGCACTGCCGCATTTTACTTGGCTGAAATTACCCTTGCATTGGAACATTTGCACAGCGTCAACGCATTGCACCGCGATTTAAAGCCAGAGAACATTCTGTTGGGAAGTGATGGACATTGCTGCTTGACAGATTTTGGTCTCAGCAAAGACGTCACTGGTGAAGATGAAAGGGCGAGGACTTTATGTGGCACCATTGAATATATGGCGCCAGAGATGGTGGCTAGAAAATGGTATGGAAAGGGAGCAGACTTTTGGAGTTTGGGGTGTATTGCGTACGAAATGCTGTCTGGTGACCCACCATTTTCGTCAAAGAAAGGCTCGAAGGAACTGTTTAAGAAGATCATGAATGAACGGATTCGCATGCCTGATGGAGCGTCGGCAGCAGCCTGCAAGTTGTTAAAAGGTCTCTTGAACAGGGACGCCAGCCAACGATTGGGGGCAGCGAGAGGTACCATGTTTGAAGTGGGTGGAGTAGGAGCATTGAAGCAACAGGTAAGTGCAATTTCTACTGATATGTGCTCATTCAGTTGTGCGCTTATCACAGATTTACCAACCCGGTTTTTTATCACAACAGCCCTTCTTTTTGGGGCTAGACTGGGGAAAATTAGAACTCAAAGAGATTGATCCTCCAGAGGACTTCAGTGTAGACAACGATGAGGACCTACGTCATTTTCATGATGAGTAAGTTTACATATCTTTGACCGGAACAGCAGTATCATGTGAACCAAGGACTAATTCATTATCTATTCAACTCTGCCATGCTCCAGATTTGTCAATATGACTCTACCTCGCTCTGTGAAGGAACTAAGCAAATTAGACTTTCTCCCTAGACACTGTGAATCTGAGAATTTTAAGGGATTTTCGTTCATTGGCGACAATTTTACTATCCCCGAACGATCTGTGAGTTAACTTTTTTTGTCCCATTTCCATTCCTTCTTATTTTGTTCACATTCCATTAATCAATTTCGCATCACATCATTTTAGGCTTCTGAAAATGAGCACTACTGGAATAATGCTGACGGTGACGGGCAAAGTTTATCAGATTGTGCATCCAGTGTATTCGATGATGATTTGGGCGAAGTTCCTGTCCCTGAGCCAGATCCAGAGAAAAAGAAGCGTCCTCCACGCAAGAAGAAGAAAAAGCAGCAACCTGTCCCACCACTTGAGACAACCAAAGAGGACGGTGAAGCCAATGAAAATGCAGCTGCAGGTGCGAAGGAGCATTCAAATGGTGTACAGGAAGTAAAGGAAACAGTTGTGCACGATAAAAAGAATCTCCAGCCCCTAGACGGGAGAGAGCAAGATGCTGTCCTTGATTCAAAGAAGGGGATACTGCACCCCTTAGGCAAGGAAACAAACGGAATACAAAACAAAACACCTTGGGCGACGTCTGTGAATGACACTAGTGCAAATTCTCCAGCCAATTTGCTAAATCCGAACGCCAAAACATGGAGTGTGAACCCACTGAAGGCAAGACCTGCCCCACAAGCTAGTATGCCGAACTTAAATGCCACACAACAAGCAAACCCTGTTCAGCCGAAGCCTGTTGCAACGCCATCTTATGCCCCCAAACCGGGCACATGGGCGTCAATGGCTGTGGACAAAGGAAAATCAAACAAAATACAGCGAGTGGCGGCACAGCCAACATCAGCAAAAGCAATTTCTTCTGCAGCCCCAGTCAACAATTGGTCTACTAAACAAACCAGGAATAGCCCCATGCCAGCAAAAAGCCCAGCCATACCCAGTTCAGACTGGAGGACCCATGTTGCCTCGCCAAGTCATAACAAAATATCTCCAATGAGTACAATGAAGCAAAACTTGATTCTCCCACCCCCCGTATCTCAACCTGAACAAAGTTGGCCTTCCTTGGGTGACTTTCCACCACCACCAGGAGCCAAACCGAAAGGGCCTGATCCTAAACAAACCAAACCCACGGGGGCTTGGGGCAAAGCTTAATGAATTTCTTTTGCTTTGAGTATTGGAATCTTTGTTTATGTACGATGCATATTGATTGATTCACTTCTCCGGTAGTCAACAGTCTATTTATGTTAATATGTTCTAGCGTCTGTCAATAAAATCGTCTTTGTTTGCTAATAGCAAGTAAATCTAACCTGTCACCTTTATGTCAACTGAACGATGAAATGATTCTGTTCACTTCAACATATGGAAAGACTTCACATGAAAATACTCTTTGATTTTGAAGGTATTGTACCCTGTGTACTTGTGTCGGGGGTGTAGTACCTCCAGGAATACGTAGGAAATGGGTGCGATTTTGAAGCGGGTGGGGTGGACGGATCGAAGAGGCTAGTGAAGATTAATGCTTTGACATTTGTGGAACTTTTTTCAGCAAGCTGGACCATGAAGTGATGATATCCAGAGTTCTTCCAAGAGGCGAGATTCAAAAGCTGTGCAGCTCATGGCTTGTCTACAGGACGCTATCTTGCCATGAAAATAGAAATCATCAGTATCCGGGGTCAGCATCTCGTCCTGCTTCCAACGGCTTGGATCTAAAGCTTGGTGATTTCTATAAACCATGGTGAATGATACTTGAGATTGTGTTTTTGTTTGGTGGGTATAAAATATAAATATAGCAATTAGGGTTTAATTGTCAGAGCTATTTCGACATGATCGGAAAGTGCTTGGATCACGAGGAGGCACTTGGCAAGACAACACAAGACTTCGGACAACAACAACAGGCTTTTTCTATGTATGCATATTTACTCCTGGTATCCAACCTGGGGCCAATCTGCATGGCTAACCAAATATCATCGGTCTATCTTACTATGACAAAAGCAGCGGTGTGCAGTGTAGATAAGTAGTTATGGTTAATCTAAGCAGTCTAAATAGATACCACCATGATGTGACAGTAGGATACCAAGATGTGACAGTAGGATACCAAGATGTGACAGTTGGATACCACAGCATTAGCGTGATATCCCCATTTCCCACTACCCCATGATCACACAACACAACCACGAGCATAAATAAAAAAGGATTTTCTCACCAGCACACGAATGGCACTACCAAAGCTCTCATCAAAAAGATCTACAGCTCGTTTTATCTTCATAAATAATACAAACAAAGGTAGGACATGTTTCTTGTGGTTTCGCTTACCCGTTTTTTGAGCGCATTATTAATACTGATCAATCCATTCATTACTGCAAAATCATTGTCATCTAAAGGTATTGTTGTACAGCATTTGAAGGGTGTGTACCAAGTTTTTCTCAGCTATGGGGTTACTCTTGACATCCCGTATACCCTTCCAAGAAACCTGGCAGAGGAGATTAATGGGAGTTTTACCCTCGGTATCTTTAGCAGTAGCAGATGCAGGATACGTCTTGACACGCAGTCTGCCACAAACTCTGAAGATGCTCCAACAGAACAAGCAACATGAAAAGGATACCTGCCTTCCACATCTCTTCGGAAAAGAAAAATTGGGAATTGATCAGTAAGAAGCACCGGCACATGATCACGATCAATGGCAGCATGGACTGGTCTTCGGTCAATAAACTCACACAAAGATAAAAGTATACTTCTAATTATTTGTGAATATCACAAACATTAACATAATGCCGTGTGCTTTATCAACGATGGCAACTAATGGATCAGAGATTTGTTTTGGCTTGGTGCTTCTCCTAAAAGCTGTACAATATCACAGCGCGACTATGGTGACACCTCCATGCCACAGAAATAGAGACATCGCAACGACGCCATTGTGTTCTGTGTTATATCCATTGTATCCAGTGAAGCAATCATACTCCTTTTATTTGCCTCCCAAGAAGTGCATTACTTTGGAATCTTCACTTAATAAAGATCCTCCCCGTGTCCCTTCACTATATCGGCAAAATATGCTTCTAGGGTGGATTTGGGGATTTTGTTTTTTATTCAATCTAAGAAGCCGATAGACAAGAGGGTGCTTTCGCAGGCTCCACCAAAAAGGGGGATGAGCTGATTGGTTGCTCTCAGCAAACCACCGCTACAAATAATTGTGGTTTTTAAATAATTGTGGCCTGAAAATTCTCAGAACAACACAACAAAAATGACGAAGATGAATCCCGCGCTTATTCGTGCTTGCTTTTACGTAGATAGCTCTCATCATCCGCCTACAACAATGCCAATGCCCCCTCGTATCTGCAGCATCCACAGCTATCACCCTTGCCCAGCTTCGTCCTGCGTTCCTTACCCTCGACATTGGCAACATTGCCCTAGCCATTGCCAGCAATAGCCTCGCCGGTGTCTCCAACAAGCCAGAACTCTTCGTCATGGATTCCAACCAAGAGTAGGCGGCTACTCCTCAAGATTTTCCAATGGAAGATGTCATTGCCAATGTTCAGAGTGGGGCAATTGATGCCATGGCAATTCAGACCAATGGATCGGCTAAGATTCTAACAAGCGAAGAATTGGCCCCAACTCAGATTCTAGTGAGATCGCATCCTCGACTGCATCATCTAGGTCGTTGATTGTTGATACAATAAGATCATTGTAATAATGCAGAGCTACTGACTGAGATCAGCATTTGCCTGAAAGGCTGTGACACAAATTTTGTTGCTGTCCCTTCAATGAGAGTCCAGGTGATTGCAATGGTAATGAAGAAGAGACATCTCTCTCAGTGCCTTCAGCGACGAATCAGTCTTCTGCCAAAACATGTCCAGCACAACTTTTTGTGGCGGCATGTAGAGATGATATCCATGATATTGCCTAAATCCTTGCTCTTCTTTGCCAAATTCCTGAACATGTTGAGGCAGCATCATTCACTGAATCAATTCTGAAGCCACACCTTGTTGGATGCTATTATTGCCCACTTCAGAACAACCCAGATAACAAGTCTCTCAAAGGAGTTGTGTTTTACGCTGACAATCAAAAGGTAAAATGTGTCCATTCAATGCTTGCTTGTGGCAAATAGTTTGAAAAGATCTACAACAAGGAGAAGAAAAGCCCCAACAAGTTGAATCCAACATCTAACTTCAGCAAGAAACACCATTTCAAGAAGCCCTCAAATCCTGAACTAGGGGGCTAGAATAGTCAGTTTTAGAAGCTAGCATTATGCATTGGACTCAGCATCGAACAAGATGTGAACAATGACTGTCTCACAAGTCTAGATGGTATATTTATCTGGACATAACAAACTCTGAATAAATTGGGTGGCAGCTTGCAATAGGCTATTACAGAGAAGCAGATCCGGTTTGCTATGCAAATGATTCAGCTTATATACTCTTTGATGATGGGCAGTTGCCAAAAGTGGATTTGCAGATTGGTGGGTACATGAAATTGTCACCTGGTTAGAGTCAGCCCTCTACCGATCACTACCTTTAAGAATCCGTATTCTGTACTTCTTTTATAGTAATTTTAAAAGTTGACCCCTGTACATTTGTACTTTTTGTACTTTTAAAAGTTTTTTTGCACTTTCGTATATTGTACTTCTTTGATTG
>JAZGVS010000924.1:0-11491 GCA_037356235.1 Bacterosira constricta
TCCAAACCTATGAAAAGGTGAAGGAATGGCGAGAAACAATTTCGTCCGTCGAGTCAATGAATTGTATTGTTTTATACCACCATCATTCCAAACCTATGAAAAGGTGAAGGAATGGCGAGAAACAATTTCGTCCGTCGAGTCAATGAATTGTATTGTTTTATACCACCATCATTCCAAACCTATGAAAAGGTGAAGGAATGGCGAGAAACAATTTCGTCCGTCGAGTCGATTAATTGTATTGTTTTATACTGCCGTCATTCCAATATCCTGTAAAAAGGTGAAGAAGGATGTCAGTCATTCCAATATCCTGTAAAAAGGTGAAGAAGGATGTGCTAAAAGTATAGGATGTAGCAATATGTAGAGACGAAAAGGTATTGTCCGTCAAGACGGTGGTATACTTTCAATAACTCTGCCTTCCAAGCCTTTTTACAAGGTGAAGGAAGGATGTACTCATGGTTATCGTCCATCGCGACGAAAAGGTATCATCCCTTGAGATGATGGTAGATATCAGCCTCTGAGTTGATATGATGTGTGGAAAGATGAAAGGATGAGAGCATTATAATTTTATTTAGGTCTCAGCTTTTGAGCTCTTATATTGGCTTTAGTGCCTTAAAGGCGCAATGATAAAGCAACATAGTTTGTTGTATCGGTCGAAGATGGCCAACTTCAGTTTTGCGAGATGGAGCAGCTATAAGTAGCTGGTAGCAAGGGATGGCAGCTACATAACTATCATATGTCATTCTGCAATTATTGGTTTCTACATGAAGTCAAATATTCAAATATTACAAATGACGGTATGCATCATTTTTTGGTGCTACGTACAATCGTTGGTTACAATGCGAGGTCCAAATATTATTAAGGCCTCAATGGTGGTCTGAGTGTAGTCTCAGTTTTGAAGCTGCTGTGCCAGCCTCTTTTGATGACTGAGAAGGCAAGAATAGGAGAATTTGATTTATACCGGAATGCATGAAGAGAATAAATAGGTGAATCTGGCTAACGACGACCAGCGCCAGTATTGTGAGTTGATGAGCAGCTATAAATAGCCTGCAGCAATGGATTGTTATAGTATCGTGATGATGTTTGTGATGTTCTTTTAATTTGATGGTGACTGATATATAGCTAGTTGCTGATGAACATATCATGTGAATTGAGTTTCTGCTCAGTTTCAATGAATGAAGTATAATAGTATCAAGTACAAACAAGCCACAAACGAACTGATTCAACGAAGTATAGGTATGATCACATATGAATTGAGTTTCTACTCAGCTTCAATAAATGAACTATAGTGTTCAGTGCAAACAAGCCATGAATAAACTGCTTCAGCGAAGTAGAGTGATCGAGCAGCTTGGCAAATAGTCGCGTCGATACCTTGATGGCAAAGCAAGATGATCATACAGTTATCATAACAAATGTAAAGGATTTGGATGGTGCGATGCATATACTAATGGAATTCCATCTAGTAGAGATTAAATTTGTTTGACGCAAAATGAGCGGCAAATATCTATCGCTGAGTGTAAAGGTGTCTGAAACAATTCAGCCAAACGCAGAGAAAAGGAGCGAGGAATTGTATATCAAATTTCTAAGAATTATTGGAACAAATTTGATGGTCATACGATATCATAGAATATCATAAGTGTGGGTTCAAGAAAGCTCTCGGTTTACCTTGGGCAGTGATGTTTAAAGGATAGTTGTATCCATGACTGCGTTGAGATAGTTAGATTATTATGATTCGATCAACGTTAGCCCAATCCACGATGTGGTTGGAAAATTAGAAATGGCAATGACTAGTTTGATTGTCAGATTTAATTGAAGACTAGTTTGGGAATCATTTAGTCTGTGTACTTATTAGTCTGGCTGACTGGTTGAGTTAGCTTCCATCTTGTCTTTGAACAAAACCCGATGTCTTGAGTTACGGTAGTTGTCAGCTATATATCGTATCTATTTGTCCGATGCCTCGGCAGCCGATACTATATTCGGTCACCAGGGCAGTTTGGTTGAGAAAAGCTGTTTGCATGGAGAATAATATTTCGAGTCTTTCGTCACGCGATTGGTATCGGTGTTTCTTAAATTGGAGATAAAAATTGAATTAGTGCAAGTTGCTGATAGGCGGGGAATGCCGATAAGGAGAGTCACGATTGATATTAGTGTGAACTACTTTCTTTGTTTGCTAAATTGGGAAAAGATGGCTAGTATATTGAACCTTGTATATTATATGGATAGAGAATATGAAACTTATTATGTCATGACTCGGAAAAGTTCGAAGATTAGACAGGCAGAAGAGCGCCGTTCCCTGATAAGGTGCTCGCCTAGGTGTGCGAGTTGGGAAAGTCAAAACGCTAGAATAGGGCGGCGGTTTCAGATAGTTCTCTCTTTTCCCACGCCAGATGATCTAGGGGTTCAAAAACAAGATCAAGCATCATGTGAAGCTTAACAATTCGTCGATAACGAGAGCTAGCACTGTACCTTTTTCGGGCCATTGTGCAAAACATAATAGCGGTTACGATACGTTGAACGAGTGTCAAGACAACATGACAATTGGGCAAGTTTGGTCTTACAAAGTAAGACAATGCCTTTCCTGATATTACCCAATGAGCTGGTGATCTCAGTTGGATAGGCAGAGATTGTCAAATATTACAGCTGCAGAGTTGAATTTAATTTCAGTCTTCGTTGGTTGAGCGATTGTTCTGTGGTTTATTTGCGTAAAGCAGGCAATGTGTTGAGTGACTTTAATGGGCGGACGATGGCATTGGCAATTTCAATTATTAATTTGACGGGCCTTTCTGCTCTGGTTTGCAGGACGCAAAAGTTGTGTAAGAGCTTTGAATGCATTCAGATGAATTATGAACATTCATTGGTGAGAGTTTTTGCCCAGTATGATTGGCTTGAATTAGCTTGGCGAGCAGGGTTGTTTGGTGAACTTGAGAATGGCCCCTATGTGCGAGTGTCGTACCGCAAAAGGCGTTCGATATTTGACAGGCAACACACGTTGTTTGTCGTTAAATGGGCAATGCCAAATTTTCTGATGAAGAATTGATCTCAATCCATTGGATTCATATAAAGGCATGCATTTTGCACGGGTAAAGAGTGCAAGACATGGTATATTAAATGGCTCATTCGATAGTTGAGCAATTGTAACGTGGTTTGTTTTTCGTAAGGCAAGACCGATTACGGCCCAGCATGGTTATGCTTTGGGTGACTTTCATGAAAGATGGATCTGTGTAATAAAAAAATGATTGCGGCATAGCATAGCAATGCATTAGATAGTGTGAAATGCTTGCTTTAGAGCTATTGCATTTATAAATTGGTCTGGCGCGAGGGAGCGCTTGTGCAAGGAGATACCAACCCGCTCTAAGTATGCAGAGATAGTAAGGATGCCAATTATTTAACTGTTGAACAGGATGTAACGGTGTAGTTTCATCTGGTTGTCAAGTTGATCATGCCAAATATTCTCAACGAAGAGTTAGCTTGATCTCAACGCATTCGAGTCATATGAAGGCATGTGTCTTGCTTGAAGAAGTGGGTCGAGACGGAGTGTATATTAAATTGAGACTTCGCTGGTTGAGTGATTGTTACGAGGTTTATTTGAGTAATACAAAATTGATTACGGCACAGCATAGCGATGCATTAGGTATGCTCACGCTCGAACGATTGCTCTGCTCGTTTCGTTTGATTTGTATGGCTAGCTATCGAGTGTGCAGCACACAAGGATAGGGACTAAAATTGTGACCAATTTCTTAGATCAAGAGACGTGTCTGAATCAGGGTACCTTGTGACAGATGACAGTTCGCATTTGGTTCTCATGGTACTAGCACTAGATACCTTTTCTTTTCAACTTTTCGGCCACCTGGTTATTTTGTGGTGAGTTATATTAGAGACAGCACAGTTGAATGTGAGCAGACACGTCAGCAAATAGATTGATGAAGGACCAAGAGAAGGTGAAGGATGCGCCTGATAGGCGAGCACCTTTACCTGACAAGGTTTCAGTGAAGATGTGTGAGTTAGGCAAGGAAGACCCTCTGGGCTTCCGCGCTGCAGTCTCGGATATCACTTTGTTATAGGGCGTTTTGGGGGATTCAGGCAGCAAGAGTTTGCAATGGATACAAAAGACAAAATCAAGTATTATGTGAAGCCTGATGGATCATTGGTGACAAGGGCTTTCACTCTGTCAAATTTTATCTTCAGAGATAGCGACGACGTTCGTATCGAGTACCCGCTGATACAAAAGGAGAATGTCCAGAATTTGGGCACGGTGTATGAAATTCAAAAAAATAGGATGAATGGACAGATTTTATGGTATCAGAGGGAAACTCGGTATCCAGATTATTGTCCAGTCTGTTTAGGCTTGAATTTAGTATGGCGCGCAAACACGTTGGGCCAACAAAATGACGATCCTCTCTGCGTATACAGAGATAAAAAGGGAGTCCAATATTTGACTGGTAAAGCTGTCACCGAGTACTTTCGTTTCGTTGTTAGGCTAGTAATGCCTAACATTTCGGACGAAGAGTTAAGTTTGATTTCAACGCACTCAATCAGAGTGAAAGCATGCGTCTTGCTTGCAGAAGCAGGGCGCGACGGATGGTATATTAAATTGAGGCTACGCTGGATGAGCGAGTGTTACGAAGTGTATTTGCGTAACACAAAGCTGATTACAGCTCAGCATAGCGATGCGATGAGCGATGTTCATGAACGAATGTTGGCTCTCGCAATATCGTTTGTGAATTTGCCAGGATCGATAGATCAGTCTGGCGTCCATGACGACACAATGTATGTGTTAGAGGATGAGGATTGAAATTTTCAAGTATCCCGCGTGGGATTTGGTACGATACAACATGAGCACAGTACGTACTCAATACCCGTTAATGGGTACTGCAGACCCATCAATTCCTATGTAAAAGCTACTATGTATTCACTACATAAGGTTTTTGATATGGGGCACTGCTGCTACACTACTATCACGTACCTAGGATACTAGGATACGTACGATACTTTTTCTTTTCTGCTTTTCGGCCACTTGTGTTTGTGGCGAGTTGTATTAGCGAATGCACATTGCATGTGCTTGCATAAAACTTTGCATGTGCGCTCTGGCGCACGATGCGAGAGGTGTACGCAAACCATCCAAGAGATGAGTTGTGCATATTGACAAGTTCTATTTAATGCGTTAAAGTACAATTTTTGCAGAACAAATTCTTGTACAATTTTTACTAGCATTCTCTGGAAATACTGCACTTTAGTGCATCTCGCTAATACAACAGCCACTTACTAAACAAGTAGGTCTAAGGCGCACCGTGGAAATCTGTGATTTTATTCAGAAGTGACGGTAGGAGCTAGTGATAATTTCAACTGGGGTGGCAGCCTCATTCAAACACAATACCCCCTGAGACTTGTCTTGGTGCATCGCGATCACAATCGCCCTCAATACTGTCAGCATACGATGTCTTCTGTTTAGCAAAGAGATGTGCTTTCGCAAGAATGAGCATTCGTTTTATTTGTTGAAAAGAGAGGTCAGGACCCCCAATGTAATTGTGTTGGGAACCCATAATATCCCAAGATGAATATCTGAGGTACAGACGCATTTACGGTACGTTATTACTAAATTCTGATTAGTTCTGTAATTATATGAATATAAGTAGGTGGGGTCTCAATCGACATCTTACATGAGTTTAATATTCTGCTAAGGATGTTGTTTTCCCAATTGATTATGGTGTCCTCAGCCTATTAAATGAAACCTTGATGCTTGCCGCAATCGTCTGTCCTATATGGGACATGTCAAACATTTTTTAGAGTTAGGGTTTGCCAACATAAAGCCATGCGTAGACCTTGTAGACATGTTATTGAGAGGTATTCCTTCCCTGACGGCAGCAGGGATTGGTACGGGGCTTCCGGAATTTGGACCTTACTTGGATGAATACAGGTTTAATTTAATGGCGAATCAATTGCAGGCATTGGTGTTCTCACAATTACAGGTTTCACCAGGTTTCTTGTTGATCAATTCCCTGAAGTGTATCAAGATGGATTTTCAATGGTGGGATTCTTTCAAGAGGATAACCGTCAAATTAGGGTATAGGTAGTGGAAGAACCATAGTGGCTGATCCCAGAGCATATGGTCATGTAAATTAATACTCAATTAGGTTTGGAAGTTTGTGATCCAACTAGCGTGTTGCGTTTAGTTCACGAGAAAACTCATAGTTTTCAGCTCTTCGTAGTACACCAAACTGTGAATATTACAATAACGGTGATCTGTGTAGTAAATAAAAGATGATATGATAGTATCTCATGCTCTCTCTACTCTCGCTGATATATCGCTCCTGCGTATCTTTCCAAAAATGCCTGTGCATTATCACATTGCCCATAAGCATTTAAATATCCTTTCGGACAAACCATGCATCCATTTTTTGATGTCAGTCCTTCATCAATACCGTAATACTTGGTTTTCACTGTGTTGAGATCAGAACACCGACCAGAACATTCTCGAGTAGGAAGCCCTTCAGTGTCTCCATAAAATCCTTTCGGACAAGGTCTGCAATCAGTGGCTGATTTCCCTCCTGCTGTGTCTATCTCAGTGCAATGAACAGACAGTCAGAAAGCGTTGAGGATTTGATACGTGGGAATGTTCAATCTAGAACATTATCACGCCTGCATACCTAAATATGTTCCAAGAGGGCAAGCTGAAGTGCACTGGGAACTTTTCAAATGAATGCTTTCTCCGTACCTTCCTGGTGGACAGGGTAGGCAACCATCTTGCCGTAGCCCAGCTCTGAAATCTCTATAAGTACCAAGCTGTGATGAGAAACGAAAGAGTTCATGAGCAAAAACCACATTCATCACAATGTTGAATCATTCCCCGTACAAAGTGAGCTTACGGGACAGGCTAATGTTGGCACTTTGCCGTTTTCGTACGCATTAATTTCTTCACTGGATGCATACCAATACCAATATGGCATTGCCGCAAAGCATGGTTGTGTCAAAAGAAGTATACAGGTGGCAAGTAACGGCTGCATTGCAATCTGTCAAATAAAGTTATGAAAAGTTATCATCATTTTATTTTCACATTTAAACATTAATTAACACGCACAGCCAACGCGCAGATCCAAACATAGCATTGCGGCCAAGGCCTTTATTCGAGTCAGAGAGACTGAAGTTGCACAAGCACGGCAAGGAATTTGGGGCGACTCCTTCACACCAAATTCACCAACATCTTACAAGGGAAAGATATCAAAGAAAGTTGAATGAATCTTCCCGCTTAACAGCAACCATGACCAAATCGCAACTCAGCTATACTTCAGTTGTTCCATAGAGTGCCATTACACAGAAAAGTTCATCATGTCTAACAAGTCGTAACTTCAATCACGAACCTCTAATGAAATTCAGCCAAGTAAAGGAGTGCCCATCGTCCCATTATTCGCATTCTCGCCTTCCCAATCATCACCATCCACTATCAACTCCCCACCAGCATACGCTGCAGATTCTCCTCGTTCCACAAGCGCTCTCAGTTTGTCCATGCTCGAGATCGTTTGTTGCATGTAGCTCGCCAAGTCTGGCTGATACCACCGGAAGAATAGTGCCCACTCCAGAAATCCAAGTACAAGGCGAAACACGGAAAAGATACAGTCACTTCTTCTTCTTTGTGTTCCATTGAAGTCCTCGTCAGCTCCTCTTTGCAATCGAACCTCATCCGAAATTGTTATACACTGACTATTCTGCGCAGTGCTGCTCTCATAATCACTCATTCGAATGTTGAACGTATGATATGCCATTGTACCGCTCTGGAAGCACAATACCCCATCAGGATACGGCCCCAGGGTCATTCCAATTCGTCCACTGCTACGCTCTACAAAAATCATGGAGCGTATTCTGGCAGGGAAACCAATTATTGATCGAAACCCAACACGAATTGCTCGGAGACATCCCGATATTCGCGAGTCGGATGGTATTGTCAAGGGAGGGGTTGATATCTCGACCCATTGCCCGTCATATTGTCGATTATTGCGATTTGATGCGCAGTCCTCTTCCAACGAGTTTGAAGGTGATGATAATGGAGGAGATGCCACAATGCTATTCCCACTACCATCTTTGACGGTTGCATCAAAGACGGCTGGCACGGGATCAAACCACAAATGTAAAAGGTCCATATTTGCCATGATATCCATGACGTCTCTAATATCTAATCGCGAATTGGTAGTGTCCGAGGGACATATGTCGACTTCCACAACATATTTGTCGTGTCGTATTCTAGTTGCACGTACTGATGTGCGCGGTAATGGCAGAGTAACCGGAGGAGCCCGCCGTTGCATGGGCTTGACGGCCCTTGTACTGTAAGATGAAAAAGGATTTCGTCGCCAGAAATGAAGCTGCTCTCCCGAGACATTGAATGAATCTATTCTATTCTCGCTCCATTGCTCTTCCTGTTCTTCTTCTATTCTATCCGAGTCGCAATCATGATTGTCAGCTTCTTGCAATAGTTGCTCGAAGCCTAGTGATTCATTTCCATATTCGACGAGAGGAATGGGGTTTGCATTCACACGTGCTGCCGCCGCTAGAATGATTGAATCATTTTCATACATGGATGCCTGGGTGATGATTTCTGATTGTGTTTCAATACATGATGCTGTACTGGAAGCAATACTTTGTGATGAATTTTGATTTTTCAAAGATTCACGCTCATCTAGAATGACAATGCCACCTTCATCGGCATCGCTGTCATCGTCTTCGGAGTAGGTATGACCATGGTCTGACAAATCAACAAGTCTTCCTTCTACAGGTACACAGTTGGAACTTGCTATTGATTGTCCATGCATTACATCGTGTTCGGATGAAGAAACTGATATTGACCCAGCATCTATTGATATCTCATCACAAGAAAGTGGATCTTTATTTCGATCAATATAATTGTTTCCAATGTCGTGCTCCATTGATATATTACTCGCTTCAACTGGTGGAGGACTATCATCTGGTTCTGGTGTAGCAAATGGCAGCGGCAATGGATTGTGGCCGTGTTTGGCAATGTCACCCTCATGGTATGACACAGCTTTCTTCGTTTGAATGGCGGGCACAGATTTCTTTAGGAAGGCGCGTCCACGACTCTCAGTTTCTGACAATGAACAATGATGTCTTGGTCTGCTGCATTCTTGTGATGCATTCGACAATGATCGCTGCTCCGCCGTGTCATGCTCCATGTTTTCTAAATGAGAAATATTTCCGAGTTGGTGATATCATGGGCGATGCGATGATTTTTGTGCGGGATGTTTGAGTGTGGTGTGGGATTGCTATGGGGAGTGTACTCAGTGCTCAGATTGTGTCGAAAGTTGTCGGCTCAAGTCGCATCAGCTCAAGTCGCATCAGCTCGCACTTTTTTCTCGGGCGTTCAAATAGAATAGAAGCAAACGCTGGTTGTTCTAGGTCAACTCATCAATTGTTGGCATGCTATGGTGCAACGGCTCATGGGTTGTTTTGATTGATCGATTCGTTGGTATGATGACCACCAGGACCAGAGGAGGCCCGGGCGCCGCCGTCAGGATGAGAGCGGAGTTCGAGTTGTCGAGAGTTGTCGTTCGTTGAGTCGTTCGTCGTTCGGTTCGGCGTTCGGCGTTCGTTGAAGTTGTTGCATGCAGTTGTTGCGAACTTAGGATTTGGGCTTGTGGATAGATCTTGATGGGTGATGGGAAAATAGCGGGAGAGGAGAGAGGAGTGCTAATTCAAGCTTCTTCAGAGTTAGTTCAGAGCCTGGCTGGGTCTGACACATGATCAGGAAAATACGACAAATACTTGTATCAATAAAATAATTCTTGATGTAAGAAACAATCGCAACGAAGCTTAAATATGAATGAGAAAGTGAAGCGAAGGCTACCTATTACGCCCAGCGAGCGCGCCCAGGCCTCTCTATTTTTGTCGTGTCTGCTGTTTTTGTACACCCCTCCCAGCTCCCAACAGCTCCCAACTCTGATGGATGGAGTCGGGTGGGATGAGATGGTGGAGAATGGAGAGGCCCATACTCTGAGAGGATTTCGATGTACCCGACTCTCCCTTCGTTGTACCCGACTCACCTTTGGACGATTGTCCTTGGCTGGCTCTCTCTTCTTCTTCTCTCGCATTGCGAAAATACCATAAATAAATGCACCTTCCAACAGCAACGAATGCAGCGGCAATCGCTCGAGGAACGGCACATCAATAATCCAGCATCAGCATCAACTAATAACGGCAGCAAGAGCAGCCCGAAGCAACTTCCGATCGACTGCAGACACTACAGAGGTTATAACATACGTCCTTATTGTCCCTGTACGTCCACAATGCGACACGTCACCCTAGCAATCCATACCATCGCTGTCGCTGCAACAGCAGCTGCGCAATCTTGCGGTTCGGAATCAGAAATCCTATTCCAATCGAATGCATTCGCTGGAAATATCGAAGATGCCGAAGGCTCTGTTTTTCAGACCCAAGAACAATGGAATGTGTTCTTGGATACTTTCCAACCAGAGAATTACAGAGAGTCTTTGGTTCGGATTTCCATTGATTTTTCGACTGAGAAAGTGGTTGTTGGAAGTTATCACACCACGTCTACCTGTGATGTTGAGATATCCAATGCGCAGCTTGAATGTGACACGTCTGATGTTGATTCGTCGGTACAGATGAAAATGATAGTGGATGTGATGGATGCATCAGTAAGAGATGTTGATTTTATATTTGATGTCTCTTGAAAAGCTCACTATCTCACATACCCTCAATCATCACACATAGCTTGGCTGTGACATGAAATGCGCGGCTCTTGGTCAGGTTGTTTACGCAGCCGCGGTCCCATTGTTATGGCAAATAGATGAAAGCGGTTTTCAAATCAATGTTACAGGCCCATGTGTTGGTACTGACTTGGAGGCTTCATCATCTGTTGTATCTACATCATCAACACCACCATTCATCATGTTGGATACGACAACGGAACCGACAACCACAATTATCTCATCTTCGTCTACTGTCATAAGTACTGCTACCCCCGAAACAACAATATCACAAGAATTCTTCATTTTGGACACTGAAACTGCAACTGGAGTTACTGATTCGAATGATGTCGCAATCACAGTTGATCCGGAAACAACGCTAACGACAATTATAATAACAACAGCACCAACTCAGCTCCGTAGTACATTATCAACTGATGTTATCTCAATTGAAGTGAATACAACTACCACGCTGCCATCTCAAATTGCTGAAACAACAACAACAACAACAACCGTGGTGACAGATCCATACATTCAAGTGGATGGATCTCCACAAACAGGATCAATTTCAAGAGCTGTGAATGGATATGAGAATGCATCAAGTACTACTCAGCAACATTATTTCGTTTCAATTGTGCTGTTTTATATTAGTGCAATATATTTTATCTAGGTCAATGGCATACAACTAGTCATGCGCCAGTGTACAATACAGCAAAACACATATTCATATTACAATAAAAACCGATTTATCACGTAGAACTAGTTCAAGTGCTGGCAGAGCATCC
>JAZGVS010000925.1:0-11505 GCA_037356235.1 Bacterosira constricta
ATGTATCAAATTAAATAAGGAATTGGAAAGCCCCATATCAAATTAAGAAACGAATTTACAATATGATATATCATATTTCAAATGTGATATATCAAATTGGTAATGTGATATATCATATTGTAAATTTGAAGATCAAATTAACATCCCCAAATGGCGGACATGCAGGGGGGCAAAGCCCGTTGATATTCGAATGCCCAATTATGGGGCATGGTACTGTTTCTGATGCACCTCCCTCAAACCCCCAAATAGCATACGTTGCCAATACCCCCACCATACACATGACCCACACAACTTAATATCAAACTGGGGGCCCGTTGTCCACCTTCTTATCCCCTGTTGGCACTTCCTCCAGCTACACGGCGAGCTAGGTTGCGTTTGACATTGCGATCATTCAATAAATGTTTGGTGCGACTAGAGATTAATAAGCCACAGCAAGTGATGGAGCCACAGACTAACTGATTCATTGAGGAAGAGGGAGAATATGGAAGTACTGAAGCCACGATAGCGGCGGCGGGGCAGGCGTAGTTAGTTGTTGAGGGTTTTTGTACATTTGGTTCTCGAAAGGGAACGTCTGATTGTTTTACCACGTGAAGGAGATCTTCTACGAGAGTCGGTGCTTTTGTACCTGCTCCCATCGTCACTGTACACATTGTCAAGACGACATTCCTTGCTTCCCCTCTCACTCGATGGGGTAGAGAAATATCACATATTATCATATTCATATAGCAGAGCATATAGCGGAGCATATAGCCGAGCGTATAGCCGAGCGTATAGCCGAGCATATAGCCGAGCATAGCAGCATTAGAACTGACAGAAGCGGCAGGATGGACGGAGAGGATATCGGACGCGGCCATGGCGTGGAGGTTTTGTTGTTTTGTTGTTGGGCCATCATCTTCCCTCACCGAATATTATTGTTACGGCTGACGATGACACGATGCAGCACGATGCGAGCCATAAGAAGACGGTGACAATAACGAGCAAGGAATTGCGTGGTTCTGTGGCGATGGTTGGCAAAATAGCAATGATGATAGAAGAAGGCACCTGTGATTTGCGGCGGTCATGATGATGTGATGGGAGGAAGAATTCATGGTCATGATTGCGTTGGGTTCTTGTTGTTACTGAGAAGCACAACTATTTGGAAATGCATCCAGGACCTTAAATACAGAAGCGCAGAGGAACATGGATCAAATTCATGTCTTGGTATCGACATTCCTGAGAAGGCCTGGTTGGTTGCTGTCTTGTTATGTGAGCTAATAAGAAGAATCCGTCTGGCGGCTTCTTGAATGAGTTCACCACATTTATGTTCTGGGAATTTACTAGCTTTCCTCTAGCTAAACAAAAATGGCGAGTCTTATTTGATGTAGAGACCTAGTGGTCCTGCTGAGGGCTACATGTAGGTACTCAGTTTAGCACAAGGGCCTACAACAAAACTGAAAACTGTGTATGCCCCCTATGAATGTTGAGGCTGAAGGAAGACCTTCCATTGTACCCACCCCACATTGGTTTAACATTTGGTGGAGGTATTCAATGGATGCAAGGACACTCCTATATTGTCACGGCACCCATAAATCACATGGTCATTATGGCGTGTCAGAGTATTCAAATTCATTACGGCTCAGTACCCCAAGCTATGATGTGGAATCTGAGCCGCCTCACAAGGTTTCAATGTTTTGCCAAGGCTGATAAAGAGATATCCATATGCAGTTTGCTTCACAGTTGTTGAAGGCTATAGGTAGGGTATACCAAGCCGATAAAGTAATGTACATTCAAAACTTTCCCATTCCCATCAATCTCCGCCCTTAAAACCACCCACACATTAGCAAATCCAGAGCTGCATTACTTTTATCGAATCTTCTCTATTACCCACCCTTAAGTATTTGTTACATGACACCAGTGAAAGTCTACCAGTGAATGTGTATCTTGACCTGCAACAAGTGAGATTATCAATGGGTATGGTCTGCATTTTCAATATAAGTGTAGAATTGCCAATATTCATCACATACCTCAAAGAGACTCACAGTAGTTAAAGATCTTCTTCCAAATCTAGATTATTTTGTTCGTCGACTATATCATCGGCGAATGTTATGAAGTTTGGAGTTTGGGGTATTCCTGGGAAAGATACCCTATATCTATTGCTTTCGCCGATGCGCTCAGAGTCGGGACCTGAGAGGGGAGAGATGTTCGCGAGCAATAAGCAAAGGAACATTGAGCAATTTATATTCTGGCTTCTGCGTTTGTGCGTACCCGGGACCTGAGAGGGGGAGAGACGTTCAGCGAGCAATAAGCAAAGGAACATTGAGCAATTTATGTTCTGGCTTCTGCATTTGTGCGTACCATTGCCCCACGGAGGCATATCTCCATATCCCGAATAGATCTCACTAAAAAAACTGTCAGCCACTTCTCCCATGACATGACCAAATGGTGTCTCCCAAGGATTTGCACCAAAATAATCCAATATTCTTGACTTGTATCTGGCATCAATAAAAATCTCCGTCGTACGACTGTCTGGACCAATCGGATTTTGGGCTACTATGGTGGATACCATGGTCAATGATGTACTGCTGGAGGAGTGATAGTGCATCCAAGATTTTTGATCTCACAAACCATGTACTAATTCCTACGTGAATATTTCCTGGATGATCTCAGTTCATGGTGCGTGTGTGATGTGTGATGCGCATTGATGCGTGATGTGGGTGATATTGTATCGTAATGTACCTACGTACTATGATACTGATACCTACTTACAGATGCAATCTCTGCCAAGCCAAAACCAAAACATCATAATATTAATACAATATCGACCTGATATCGACCATGATGACGATGATCAATAACATGCTTGCAACATGCGCCCTCGTGGGGCTAGTGCTAGGAGAAGTGACTGCTTTCTCTAGTCAGCTTCATGGTGCAAGGACCGGTGCGGCCAAGACAAGTCAATTAATGATGTCGTCTTCTTCTTCTCAATCTCGTCGCGATATTCTTTCGAATGCTGCATCCGTTGCTGCTGTTGGTCTCTCTGCTCTTGTCCTCGATCCTAGTAAGGCAGCAGCCTTTAAGCCTGGCCCTCCTACAGCTCAATCTGCCGCAAACAAGGCGGCGGAGTCCTATCAAGGTGTCTATTCCGATCCGAACCACCCAGAGGGTTACCGCGTTATCATGGCTTCAGGTAAAGGTGCCACTATGACGTTAAGTGATGGCGTGGAGAAGGATGCCCCTGAAGGTACTGAGGAGAAAACTTATAAAAATATCCCTGTTGCCATCAAGGAGGGTAGCAATGAATTGTCATTCGATTTCAGTTTCAGTGAGTATCATATCATATGCGTCAGTTCTCTCCTCGATCTTTGATCATCTTTCCGCTTTATACAAACTGATGTACACATGCATATAACCTCTTGTGATACATCCTTCAACACCAACAGAGGGTGGTCCTAAAGGGGTTGTAGGTATATTGTCAAATGATAAAAAATCTATTACTTTCCCCGATGGGAATGTGTGGAAGAAGAATGCCAACGAATATGATGGGATTTACAAAGATCTGAACTATCCCCTCGGTTATCGCATCGTAAGAAAGTTCAAATCCACCAAAACTATTACGGAAGTCAATAATACTGGCAATCCCAAAGATTCCAAATTCATCATGGGCAATCATGGGTCGTTATTTTCAATTCCAACAGCAGCCTTTACCTTTTACGACTATACTGGCAAAGAAACCTGTTCAGAAAAATTGTGTCGCTCATGTGAAGCAGTATGTAAAGACGAGCTAGTGGGTCAATTCTCTCTACAGGAGAGCAATACCGTTTTCTCGTATGGTACCATCACTTTTCCTGATAAAGCGATCTGGACGCGAATTTAAGTATAAGAAATGAAAATAAAGTATTGAATTGATATACTTCTAGATTAATTATATTCTAAACAATTGAATCATCATTATTTATGTGTTCATTCTGTACAATTTCATTATGCAACTTCGTGCAACTAAAATGTTAGCCGTTATCTCAATCCCACATTTTGATACCCGGGCATAAAATGTCGAAGGGATCGTAGTGTCGCTTTTCAGCACGAAGACGTTCCCATACTTCTTCTCCATAATGTTCTCTCCAAGCGTTTTCCTCAATGACCTCACTAGTAATTGTATCGTTTACCACCAAGTGTGCTGGAGAGCTCGAACAAGCTTCGGTGGTGCGCACGGAAACTCTTGATTTCTACTCTAGATGATGTGTCGCTGCCTGGCTGTGGTAGGACTGAACCCAAGAATAGACGAAAGAAAGATAAGTTGCTACCATCGGGCAATGGAAGCATTGGCACCGATGAACCTCTGTTAAGAGTGTCGCTGGATTTGACAGGCATCAGGAGGATTTCATTCACGTCATCATTGCCCCGGTTATGAGACCTGCTATGGTGCTCCATGCTCCAGGGCGCGTACTCCTTCATGGCCCTCGGATCCAACCCAAGGGACCGCGACGCGGTGCACCGCTGAGGGCCTCTAAGTGCTAGAGTGGCCAAACTTCACCAACCTCAACGCTCAACCATTTGGATCTGACCCTCAACCTCAACCCGCCGCCGAAACCTCTTTCAATTCCACAACGACCACCTCCAATAAAGCACCAATAAACGCATCATACTGCGCCAATATAGCCGAGAGTCAGCCTTCTGTAGTGTCTGCGTGTCTCGTAAAGTTCCTCGAGTAACAATATATAATACTCGCTGACATCTGCTGACATGTGCAATTGACGAAATGAAGGACAAAAAGAAATCAAACAAAAAGAACAAGACCAAGAGTGTTGCGTACGTGTGATGTGCCAATACCATCATCATCTCTGGACAGTATATATTCATTATTTGTTATTATACTTTATCCGAAGGATTGATAGTGAATGGGAAAAAAAGAAAGAGGGAAATAAGGAGATTAGACAATGAAGAACGCCAAAAAAACGAAGTAATGTATGAACCAAACACATAACACTCAATAAATATATGAGTCGAGCCGGCAGTAGATCCTCGCAGATCCTCTCCCCCAAAGAGCATCGACAGACAGGTCTTCAAAAAAAGATTTGAGTATACTAAAACAATTACTTTTGAGTCGACAACTCAGCCAAGCGTGTCATACTGCCTCCAAACGAATCCCAGGATCCACAACCGAACAAACACTACATCGGAGGTCCAGACAAATATACGCGATATTATGGGAGCGTATCATCTACCAGCAAAAATAATAGGATTGCACATGACAAATCATGATAAATCTATGAATATATATATATATATCATCAGCCTATCCATATCCATATTGCATCCTCCCATCAATAGCCGCAGCGCTATATATGTCAGAAGAATCGTCCAACCTCTTGTTTTGGGATAGTTCAGGCGAGTTGCAACAAATGATGAGCTGCGTGATGCGACCTTTTAGCTTTATGAATTGATGATGCACTTGTTTGCCTAACCTCTCTACGCAGTACTCCAAATTTTGCTTTCTATAATTGATGCCTGTTTGTATCATGTATCATGCACGAATCGATATGGTAAACGGAAAGAAATGAAAGGGGCAAAAGAAGATGAATATATGACAACGAAGAACAAAAAATAGAGCAATGATCCAAGCATAAACACCCTGAACGATAAACGGACAGAGCTGACAAGGAATCGCTTCCGCCAATTATATATACGCATCGCTTCCGCCAATTAGGGTTGGGGTTAATCGAGCCAACAGCAGATCCACTCCCCACGTGGAATTACAGATCAAATGACCCACCTCTCAAAAAAAGAATAACTAGGCACCCGACACTAAAGAATGGACAAACAGATTTGCCAACCTTTCTACCAGACGCCAAAAAAACAAGACGAACAATCAAACGCCACACACCTCCAAGCGAACACAAACGAACGAACGCCCACAATATTTTGAGCTCATCATCTCTGCCAGCAAAAAATAATAGAATATCGCCATATCCACCCTCCCATCAATACCCGTCATCTCACCTCTTCATATAGCGCAAAATATTCGTACACTACAGTGAAACGTTTATGAGAGCCCCGAGGGTAGGGGTTAGCTAATAGGGGGCAAGGAATGAACATTCCGTGGGCGATGCCCACAGAAATGCCCGCAGGAATTCGGTGGGCGTGTATGTAGGAATTAGTAGAATTTGTATGANGTCGGTCGGTCGGTCGGTCGGTCGGTCGGTCGGTCGGTTAGTTACTTGGGTATGACACCAAAATTGCAAACGCCGGTTGGTTACAGTCCGATACCGATACCCGAGGCCGAGAGGATTTACCGTTATTGGTTGTTTGGGTTCGGGTATGGACACAGTTCTTCCTTGTGCGTAGGAATTCAATACATCAAGTGGAAATGGCGGGAAAATTGTGGCATGAAGAACCCTCTCCCGTCAAGCAAGGAGAGCGCTCAGAGGGTCCATGAAAGGTCAAATAGAAGGGGGTGTTAGCTCAAAATTGATACCCATTTAATACCCGTGCAAAACCTCGGTTGCATGTTGGTGGTCTGGATGGCAACCAGATTCTACTATGTATGGTTGGTGGTTGGTTATAGTTCTCGGACATTCGGGCATGGTTAAAATTTGAGTACAAAACCCTGATCAAGATGTTGAAGATTTGAGAGAATGGAGTTGATATCCGGTTGTTCTGTGGGGCTGATGCCATGATGATGGGTCGATGTTGTCTTCGTTGTTCTTGCCGTTTGCGCTTTGAAGAGACATGGTTTTTATTGATTTGATTCCTTTTATTGATGAAGTTGAGGAAAGAAGTATTCTTAAACATTGTTGCAATGCAGGGCCTCATAACCTGGCAAGGTTAAGTGCTTCTCGGATTGAGATTGAGGAGAAGAAGAAAGCACAATGACAATGACCTTGCTCTGGAGAGATGATTTGATGAAGGTAAGTCAAAAATAGTCTTACTGAAATAATAAATAGATGTGTTGATAAACTGTTTTTCGGATAGGGAGCTAGCTTAGAGTAGAAATATTTAGTAGATGTTGTGTAGCAGTAATGCTAGAGGTATCCTTGTATCTAGTGATTTTTTTGTAGGAGTAATCTAAAACGGTATCCCTCGATACATAAAACTTCGCGAGTGGAACTTGAGTTGATGGTTGTATCTGTGTGTCACGTAGGAATCAGTATGACGGTATCCCTCAAAATAATAGTACCGAGTTTCACTGGCCCGAATCCCGAATCTTGTGCTCTTCTTGTGGCGTGGACATCTGTGGACATCCTGCATCTGCCTCCTGCATGCATGCTGCATGCGGTACTATGCGGAGCTATGCGGTATCATTGTAGATACGATATCCTGCATACATCCTGCCTGCAACTGTCTGGTGTTTCTTGCGGATGTTGGATGCCCCATATCCACCATGATGGTGGCTGGGAAGGCATGATGCCGATTCATAAAATTAGAATATCTAGAGCAGAATAAATAGAGCTTGGGTTTGTCATCACGTTCATCTCATAGAAACAACTGCGCGATAAGACACTGCTCTAAACAATGCATTTCCCTTTGGAGTATGACCAGCTATCCACGTTGCCAGCGATGTGCACAATTGCCATCGGCTTAGCCATCGGTTGGGGCATCATAATGGAGTTTGGGAAAAAGAAAATTTATGATTCTCTCACAAACACAGGGTGGTGGCAAAACCATGCCATTGAACCAACGAAGTCCATGATGGCTAACTTTGGGTACCCGAGGGCGCCGACGGACAAATTCCCGAATGCAATCACAGAATCCATGGCTCGTGACTTCTACGCCTTCCTCATCACCATTTGTTCACAGCACTTTCTCTCGGCCTTGCCGATGGCTCCAGTCCTCTTTTATGGATGGGAAGACTCATCGGATACGCTCAGGTCGCTGTTCCTAATAGGAACGCTCAGTGACCTCGGATTTGATATTTACGATTGCTTTGCGTCTTCGATTAGAACCTTCACCAAGCACCCCAACCCGCTTCCAATTGATTTTTGGATCATCGTCGTTGCATTGCATCATACCACGGCTTTATCTCTAGTGTTACCAATGAATCTGCATTATGTTCACCGTTTTGAGTACCAGCAGACTGCCTTTTCGCTTCTCATGGCTGCATCCCTTTGCTACGGCTTGGGCTGTTATAAATTTGCATTGGACATTGGAAAGAAGAAGCAGTTTTTGCTGTACAAGTTCCTAGTTCTGCTTCAGCTTGCAATCATCCTCTATACTCGTGTCTATCTTTGGTTTCCCGCTGCGATTTCCCTCCGGACTCATCTAAGGGAGCAAAATGATACGTTTTTCTTCTATGGTGCGAGTGTAATGATTGGTGTCTTCTCTTTGTTCAATCTCATCTTAGTCGCCGATGGTTTCAAGGCTGCCATTAAATGCATTCCCAAAAAGTTCCCCAAGACAAAAACTGAGAAGGAAAGTGTCAAGAGGACATTCCGTAGACATTCGGGCATTGACGCTCCAGGCTTGGCCGCTCTATCCGAGATTAGGAGAATGATGATGAGAAGAAAGTTTAAGGGGGCGGTGCACAGTATAATTGCTGCAAATAGGATGGGGTCATCGATGAGCAGTGGAGCTAGTGGTCACAATGAAAAATCTGACTGATAAAGCACATGTTGAGAAAAGAGATGTTACTGCACATCAGTGCCTGTATGAAGATTTCTTTGATTGGAAATGCTCAATGCATAGGAAGCGTCCTTGCAAAGAAGCCTCATTTGAATGTTATACTATCAATCCCCCCAGCATGGTTCTCAAATTATAATTACAAATTAGACTAAACTAACCAGCTCAAAAGATGATAAAGTGCAGCATATCCCACTTCCTTTTTTTATTTTGAGGCATAGCTGTCATTCTCTGGCCTCTGGCAAACGTCGATGGTCTCTGGAGGTCTCTGGTGTCTCTAACATTAACATTCAGCACAATCGCAAGGAATTTCCAGACGCATTCGAGGAATATCTAAATCCTACCCAACAGTCCCAACCTCATGGATTTATAAACACTATATCATGGCAACGGCCAAAACGATGACCAACCCAACAACCAAACAACATATACCCCCACAAATAATTCTATCCGTCCTATCTAGCTGCCAAAATCCAAGCGTCTCACCCTCCTCCTCTTCCTCCATCATAATCATTTGTTCCATCTCGACATCAGCCGCTATTAAATCTTCCGGGTTTAATTCCTGCTCTGCTGGCGCTTGTCCACCGCCCTCCCCCCCTCCCTCGGCTTCTGGGCCTTCCAACCCAGCACGCTGCCGTGCCCTCCTACGCGCACTGGCCGTTCGTCGGATGCGAGGACCCTGCCGCCGTCCACCGGGAGCGGCCTGTGCCACGGCAAATGCACCGACTCCACCGGTGTTGGCTACGCGGCGGAGGGCGGCCTCGTCGGATTTGACTTGCTCGTCGTTGTTGCCCACGCCAGTGACGGCGGTGGCGCCGGGCATTCGGGCGACGTTGGACATATTGGTTTATGTTACTCTTCAATTATTTTTGCGGGCGGAATATCGACTATCAACAAGGGGTGCGACGAGTGGAGAATGCTGTGAGAATATAATATATTAGACAATGGTTGATGCAGGGTCAGGATAGTAGGTGGATGATTAGATTATCACATCAACGGTCAAAAATAAAAGGGTCGGGGCAGGCCGGTATGTCTGAGCGGTCTGAGGCCGGTACATATTGGGCTTGATTTCTTGTCTAAATTAACGACCAATCTCTACTTCTCTAATCACGCTCTAATCGTGCTCTACTTGCTACTTAACTAGACCTACCACTAGTTGTACTTAATAACCCCGTTTATTTTGTCGCGTTTCAGGGCTAGAACGACAATATTGGACCTTCTGTAAAGTTTCTAAAAGTCACTACGACTAATTATGAAAATCTCTATCCTTCTCTTCTTGGGAGCGTAAACGGGGGGAAGATGGGGGGAGCTAGGGGGGAAGCGGGAGATGGAATAAAGATACTCCCTCTGCTCTTCCACAACCCAGACAACTCATCTTCGCTCTCTTTTCCATGGCGTTCATCTCACATCCATCTCCTCCATCGACCATCGACAATGGTCATTGCCTCCTGATAGCTCCACTTCCAATCCAGATCTCAAATAACCAAACCCATATCATCTCTTCATCAATTCAGTCCATCCAATAGTCCTCTCTAGACCCGTTATCTTCTCACACAAATAAATATTCACAATGTCAATTCTAGAATATAACGGAGCCGCCATCATCGGCATGGCCGGAAAAGACTGCGTCGGCATCGCATCCGACAACCGCCTTGGAATCTCATACCAAACCGTGGCCATGGACTTCAAAAAAGTATTCAAAATGAACGACAAGCTCTTCGTAGGACTCGCCGGACTTGCATCGGACGTTCAGACGCTCGATCAATTATTGAGATTTCGCATGGATCTTTATGAATTACGGGAAGAGCGGGAAATGACACCCGAAGTCTTTACCAATTTGCTGAGTAACATGCTATATGAGAAGCGATTCGGGCCGTACTTCTGTGAGCCAGTTATTGCGGGTTTGGACGCGAAGGGACAGCCGCATCTGTCGACGATGGATTTGATTGGGGCACAGGCTGCCTCGAAGGATTTCGTCGTCGCGGGAACGTGCGAGGGGAACTTGTACGGTATGTGCGAGACGCTTTGGAAGCCGGATATGGAGAAGGAGGAATTATTCGAAACATTGGCTCAGGCTTTGCTGGCGAGTGTGGATAGAGATGCGTTGAGTGGATGGGGGGGCGTGGTGCACATTATTACGAAGGATGGGGTTATTTCGAAGGAGTTGAAGGGGAGGCAAGATTAGACAAGGATGTGGGGGAATGGCTTTGGATTGGTTTTGATTTGTTACTAGGCCAGAGGGTACAAATATTGCATGTGATGGGAGTGGTATCAAATCAATCATTATATAGCATTTATTTATTATTTGCATGGTCAAAATATGACCTGGCGTCTTTAGAAGACTGCCCCCTCCAAATAGTTTGCATGTTGTGTTTACTCTTCACTTATTTGCCTATCCAAAAAGATAATAGAAGAACTTTTGTCGAACCGAATCATGATGTTGTAGCCACAGAAAAAAAATGGTCTTGCCTGGCTATTTACTGACAGAGATGAATGGCAGAACATAACAAACTTAAGTAATTACTTGTAATTACCATAGGTTTACCAGAGACAAGCCGTTTAACCAGTAAACAGCATAGCGGCCGTAACCATCTGAGAGGGCAATAGTATTTGTCCTCAACCATTGAGTCTCTTGGCTAATCTAAATATTACTTGAAGTTTGAGGAAGTGTTGCTAGTTGGTCATGTGAATTCTGGGCACAAGAGATAGCCAATATACTGCTAGTACTAGTAATGGAATCTAATCAGTATTTTGCAAGTGCCTTACTTTGTGATTTTACCTTGAATAATCACTGTAACAGATGAAATCAATGTGTGCTTGTCCAGGTAAACTTTGGCATTCGAATTCACTGATATTTGAACAAACAAACAAACAAACAAACAAACAAACAAACAAACAAACAAACAAACAAAC
>JAZGVS010000926.1:0-11492 GCA_037356235.1 Bacterosira constricta
CTGTGGGCAAAGCCCACGGAATGATCACACGATGCCCACTATGTGCTAACCCCTAACCGTGATCCCAAGATCGTGTCATGACTGCAGGTACAACGTACAACGTAGATACAACCCTCCACCCTGAACCCTGATCAACCCATGACCCACATGCAATAAATAAGAAATAAGAATCAAAATCACAATGCAATAGAAGAGACGAGAATCACCTCACACCACGCCCAATCATGAAGGCCGATCCCCCTACCCTCCTTGCCGACGCAACGCCCCACATTTCCGAGGATACTTTCCGTCGTCAAGCGCTTCTATTCGTCATGGCTTTAATACCAGTTTCGGTTCTGCCATTGGTGTCAGGACCCGCACTATCCGTTCATTGGAGCTTGTCATTCCTAGGTTTGGTCTTGAAGATAGGGTTAGTATGCTATACTTTGCTGGTTCTTCGTGGATTTTATGTCTGGTCTCGTGGTCAGCTCCCTCTGAAAAAAGACGACACTGCCAAGTATGTTGAAGTGATGCCCTCTGGCCGAACAATCGAATATTATGTATATGGCAGCGAGAAGGACGATGCTACTCCACTGGTTGTGCTCCATGGATCGGGCAGTACAGGAAAATACTTCAACCAATATGTATTTTCTGATGATGCAATGAAAAAATTAAATGTTAGATGTGTATCTCCGAGCTACCCTGGTCATGGTGGATCGGGTATTCACAAGGTAAGCATATTATTATGCTTGAATTTTGGATTTGCTCGTTGATTCTTTTTCCATTTTTTACCAACTGTTGAGACACCAATAATAAATCAGTATCGGCGCATCACCGACTGGCCATTGACCGATTTAGTGCCCATCTTGGAGAAGGAAAAGATTGACAAATTCTTGGTCATTGGATCCAGTTATGGCACAGCACATGCAATGGCAACTGCTTCTGCTTTATCTAATCGATGTTTGGGCCTCGGCTTGAATGTCCCCTACCTCCCAGAGAGAATTTGTCGTGGAGCAAATTTATGGACAGATGCAGACATGATTTTGAGAGAAAGCCAACTTGAGCGTCCCTGGGTATTGCTTCCTCTTTTGGCTGCTTTTGGATTTGTTCAATGGTTGATACCAACGGGGATTTGCAGCTACCCAGAGGGGAAGAGAATTGTAAATGAATATCCCGAACTGTTTGATGTTTTGATAAAAGATGCTACAAGAAGCTTTTTGCGAGGTGTGAATGGCCAAGTCTACGAAATGCTGAATGCAGAGACAACACAGGTAAGAGCTGTTTTCAAAGAAACATTTGATGAATTATTCGTTTTGTTTTGACAAGAGATTTGTCAATTACTTTTGTAGACATGGCCCGACCCTAGACAAATCAAAGTTAAAAATATTGCCCTGTGGTATGCCAAAGATGACAGCATTGTCCCACCGGATCATGGACGGTGGCTAGAGGAATCACTTACACGCGATGATAGGAACTTACGTGTCAAGAGCGAGAAGAATGGTCTGGGCCATTTCACATTCTTGACTCCGGAGTACGGGCCTGTGATGATAGAAACTCTTTTGGATATAATGAAAGTAAAGTAAACGATGAAAGCTCATTTAGAATCAGACGGTGTTTCAGACGACGTTATCTTATCTTGGGCTTTTATCAGGCGTTGCATTGTTACTAGAAACGAATAATAGACAAAGTCACTTCTCAAGGTGAATGTGCTCCCTGAGATATCAATAACTAAGTCCTAATTTTACAGGATTTCACTGAACCAAGAAGTTGAAACCCCACATAAAAGAAAATTCCTTGTGCATTGGCAAGAAATTCTTTGCCTGTGTTTCGCTGCCTTCACCCGACTGCAGATCTTCCCAGGATTATTTTGCTAACCTTCTGAGGAAAATTTGAATTGGAATGCCAACTCTTTCAATGTGGGCTTTGGTCATCGTTCCTCGAGCTTCGATCAACGAAATGATATGCACACTGCAGAGGCGAATCTCTGTATCAAGCAAGTCAACCAGATCTAGCGGACCTACGCTCTCCATCCGAACACCCCATGAATCAACACGAGCACTACTTGTCACAAACCCTCCATCTTGAAATGCCCCTTGAGCATAAACAGGCACACCACGATGTCCTGTTATCTCCACTTTCATCTAGTTATCTCATGCGAGAGTCGATTTCGATTTGCTCGGCCAAAGATGCAACTGTAAAAGATGCTTCTGCTGCTCTACCAACTGTCGCAAAATTTTCGTAATACTTCTGTGCCACTTCGAGCATGAGTTTGCAGATCGTCATCTTCGTAACAGCTAATAGGTAATGTCCCTTGGCAAATGGTTGAGTTGAAGAGTTTGGAATAACGAATGGTTTATATCAACTATGGTGTCTATTTCTATCAGAGCAGTTGCGACAAAACTAGACTCAGCCCGTTTCTATCCTCGTGCAGACTTCGCAAATACAGGTGTTTGCACTTGAGAGCTACCCAAGTCAAATATCATCCAGCATTCCGAGCCGTTCGTCTAGTACCAACATTGTATCGTCTAATGACAGAATATTTTGATCAATTATACCATCATCAAATCTTTCTTCTAGCAGCCTTTCGTCTAGTACCAACATTGTTTCGTCTAACGATTGTAGAATCTGATCCATTTCGTCGTCAACAATAATATCGAGACGTTCATCTAGTACCAACATCTGTGATTTCAATGATTGAAGAATATCATCAATCTCATCATCGCTAAAGGAGGAAGTTTCAATTACTGTGAAATTGCTTGATAATTGACTCATTTGCTCGTCATCGCTACCACTTGATGTTACGTTTGGCTCTAATGCAACCTTCTCCAACAGCACCAGTTGATTCTTCGTTGAAGTCCCTGGTACTCTAACAAGTCTAATGGACCGATTGTTGATTTTTGACTTGACGACGGAAAGAAACCTCTCTGTTGACACTGAGATTCGTATTTTTCCTGATTTCATTTGAACTTCCTGTGTAGCAGTTGTTGGAGGTAATCTATCTTCAGATATACGTGAAGAATACAGCCGAGTAGATCCGCGACGATTGTGACCGTGTGACATTTGGCCATACATTTGGAGGGCGGAAGATGAGCCCCATATTCTCTGCTGACCAATATTTTTTTGAGGTACATCGTACTGGGTTTCTGTGTATGACCGTGATGTAGCTTCTGCAGAAGAAATTTCCGTCCTCAAGCTTTGTTGTGTGACCTGCACCGAGCTTTCAACAAATACTCTCACTCTTCGTCGCCGTTTTCTCATTAGATTGGCATCAAGCACGACTTCAACAGGCGATGATGCCACATTATCAAGCTGCAATCCCTCCTCGGCTGAGTCATAATATGATGCTGTGTCCCATGTATAATCCTCTTCTACAGATGTATCTGATACATGTGAGTCCGGAGATGCTCGCCAGTCCGTCTCCTGGTCTATTGGTGCAGCTGATGAGACAGTTTCTGAACATGTTTCATCAAAGGTTGGTGACGGAATATCAAATGATAGGGGAGCAGCTCTTGACAAAGAACCTAGGTACGACTGGCCAGGCTCTACCAGCGCCACTGATGGCGTGGCTGCGTTTAATGATTCGAGATAGGAAGCACTGTCCCTTTCAGCTATACACTCATCAATTGGCGATGCAGATTCACCGTCCACATTTCCCTCGTTAGACGAAGTGAATGATGCCATTTCTGGACTTGGTGTTGTATCGTCAGTCACACCCGGAGAACCAAATACCAAAGGAGACGATTCTGACAGGCCCTCGAGATACGACTGCATCCCCGGTCCCACACTCGACACAGTGGAAATGGATTCGAGATAAGAACGTTGGGGTGAGTGGGTGTGCTCAACTGCTTCAATGTCAATAGCGTCATTGTACATTGAAGGATTATTTTGCGGTACATCCACTGTAGAAGCGGAACTGGAATAGTCAAATGAAGCAACAGTTGATGATGACTTCCCTTTCTTTTGCTGAGTAATGAGTGACACAGTTCCAACAGTGATTCCGAAGGTAAACACCTTTGCGTTATTCAGCACTCCTGTAGTCGCAGAGGCGATCGTTGATGATCTTGTGTCGCTCTTTTCCTTCGTTACATCCTTCACTGGTGCATTGTTTGTGGGGTTCATGCCTGTGGGATTACTCCGGACCTTTGTATTATACCCTAAAGCAAAGACATGGGGCAGAAGATTAGCAATAAAAGACAGAGTTGCTTGAATGCTGACAATACAATACTTGACGAACCTTGGATGTAAGCCAAAGTCTCAGGGCGAACTGATTCTATTTCAAGCTTCTTTCCTCCATCTTTCTTGACAACCTCAATCGGAGGCGTTGTCGCTTTTGCAGCAGTACTCGTCTGCGGAGGTGGCAGTTCAGTAGCTGCTACTTTTGCGGGGACACTCGCCGTCGTCGGCTGCGGCAGCGCAGTAGTCTCCTGCGTAGAATCAGCTTCAGTAGCCTCTGGCTTTGGCGGGTCAGCTACTCGCTTAGGAATGCTCTTTTCCAATTTGACTACCATTTCCGGTGGTGGAGGTGTTGCCACGATCTGTGGCTGTGGACTCGTTTCCATGACCACTTTGAGATTTGGCGATTTGTGGCGGCGCTTCAAAAGTGCTTTTCTTCTTTGTGTGTTTTTGCTATTACTCTCGTTTATCACCACATCTGGCACTCGAGCAGTAGACTGGGTAGACGTCGTCGTTGTCGTTCTACTGCTTGGATCATCGTTTATCACCACCTCCGGCACTCGAGTAGTAGACTGGGTAGACGTAGACGTCGTCGTTCTACTGCTTGGATCATCGTTTATCACCACCTCCAGCACTCGAGCAGTAGACTGGGTAGACGTAGACTTCGTCGTTCTACTGCTTGTATCATCGTTTATCACCACCTCCAGCACTCGAGCAGTAGATTGAGTAGACGGAGACATTCTCGTTCTACTAATTGGAGCATCCAACTGCACAAATAAATTGGGTCCTCCAGAGTTCTTTCCCGCATTATTTTCTGCAGTTGAACCCATACCACCACCATTACTAAACCCATTGGAGCGAGTGAAACCACCCAATCTCTTAGCGCTGTCATCCTCTACAGTGTCATAAGCATAAGCTTTTGCAACTCCAATTGGGGCTACAAAAAATTGTCTCTCTCTCGTTCCAAAATCTCCTTCGGGTAGAGGAGGCGGTTGTGCTCCTACGCTTACGGCGAGTGCGCCTAGGCTTGCTGCTGCCTGTGATAATGTTGATGAAAATAGGACATGAGTTGTGAAAATCAAGTGCACCAGATTTCAGCCTATTGCAGCGCATTTGCCATTGCAACAATTGCAGAATTCAACAACAGAATCATGCAAGTACTGTACCCAACACTATTAGAAAACACTCACCCCACTCATCAACCCCCCCAGCATACCACCATCCCTTCTTCTTCTACCCATCTCCCTTTTCTTTTGCGCTGCTAATTCCTGTTCTTGTTGTTCCATATATCTATCTTGCCTCACTTCAGCCTCCTTTTGTTCACGATGCATCATACCATTTCGAAAGATTGCCAATCCTGATAGACTAGCTACTGATGCTGCTGCTGGGATGATGCTTCCTTGTATATTGCCAACATACGCATTGCCTAAATTGGTACCTAAATCAAAGGCACCACCTTGAGCTTGAGCAGAAGAAGAATCAGCGCTCAACACAGCAGGGCCTTCTTTCACAGCAAACGACTGCGATCTCAGTCTCCCCAATTCTACCAATTTATCACGTATCCTCTCCTCTCGTCGATTCGCCTCCTGAGCTATGGATTCTAAATCGGAAAGTAATGCCTGACGACGTGTGTCGGATAGTAAATCTTCGAGTGGCAGCTTTGGTCTTATCGATTGTGATGAAAAGTTGTTGTTGGATTGGAATGTCGTCTGCGATGAGTCTGTCAGCTCACTATCGCCATTCAATTTTTGCGCCAACATGGATAAGTAAGATTTCCCAGATGGCTCATCGTCCGAGGTGGTGTATTGCTCGTACGAATTATTGGTCATTTGAAGTAGACAACCATTGTGATGGCCACTAGACTTCATCCTTGATGTCGATGGCGGCCGCGTTAATCGCGGTGATGTTGGTGTATGAAGTGCCTTGCATGATGTGCATATTAGCAATAGGAGGAGTGGTGCAGTTAGTGATGATGATGCCATGGTGGAAAATAATGCGCGTCTGTGTGTTTGCGGTAGACGACGGTGTATGGGGAATGGAATTGAGTTGAGGTGAATTGGATAAAAGAGGATTGGCAGTTGGCAGTTGCAGTTGGCAGATTTGGATCCCCCAAAGCAAATATCTTTGTTAGCGATGATGGCACACAATTCTTCTGTATTCATGGATTATATTTATCGCTAATGTTTTGGCGGGAAGGTCTCAACCACCGCCGCCGCTTTGTATTATTTGTATTTGTATGGCAAATGGCAAATGTTGTGGCAAATCCACTTCATCTTGTAGTTGTAGGTACTCTCCTGAATCCTGAAGAACCTGCCTGAACCCACTGCTATTGAAACGCAGCCACCATCATAAATGGCAATTACCTCCGCCGCTGCAAGATCCACCGATCGCAATCAATTGTCACCCCATCCAACGGTCATACTCTGTTAGATTTAGGTTACCGTCCCAAGCGGCGTGTTCCGCAATTTTGCCGTCCCACCTTGGACGAAATTATTGGCCAGCAGCAGCAGCCAGAAGTGCATCTGTCATCTCAGCGATCCATCCACACGCCAGAGACCTCCATGTCGTCGTGCGCTCTACTATAATACCACTCCGACATTAACACAACAAAATGTCATCCATGACAGAAAGCCTCCTCTTACAAGCTCAATCTCTCCGTCTCGAAGGAGAGTTAGATGAATCAATTGATTTACTACGCATTGTACTCTCGCAGTGTAATTCAGATCTGAATCAGCGTGCTGAAACTGATGATGACAACAACAAAGGCGATGATGTTCGCAGCAGTGGCCATAATGCTGGTGGTGGGACTCACGGCTTCAATCTGCAACCGAATGATAGTGTGGACACAACCACTCGGCAATTGCGTCAAATGGCTTCGTATCAATTGGCATTACTTCTTCTTCAAAGGAGTGGAAGACACGATTGTTCCAATCATTCCACTATTAGCATCAACGACAACAATGAAAATATTGATGTGAACGAAAAGAATGAAAAGAAAGAAAATGATGAATGTCAAGCAGACATTCTTTTATGGAAACTAGGCTATCAATTACGATTATCAAAAATGGCATTTGGATATCCCATGTGCAGCTGCCACCATCAGCAGAATGCCAAGCAAGAATCCGCATTGGGTGTAGAATCGTCACTGTCGAAAATGCCTGTAGCGGTGATTGACAAATTATTGCCCACATTTATATTTGACGCATTGCAGCATGCATTTCGACCAGGATCGAGGTATTGGTCTGAATTTTACTGCAGAATATCAGAGAGGAATCAGTTTGCCAGCCACAACATTTCCTTGCCGCCAAGTGGTCCTGATGCATCAGCACCAGCATCCTCCATTTCACATCAGCTCCAGCATTCAAAATCACTTCTAGAACAAGTAGCAATCATCGCACGACATCAATTGATAAACCGCTTCCCTGATTTAGTGAAAGCAACAAGTGTGGAAGTGTGGAGCCATCGACGTCCACCAGATGGACAGCATCAATTGCATTATGACATGGATGAGATTCTTTTATGGCGTAGAAAGAAGGAGTGCAATGTGTCTGGAGGTGGTGGGGGTGGTGGTGTAGATGTTGGAACAGAAAAAGATGGAGACGGTACAATGATAACTAGCACACAAGGAGGAGATGGGACAAAAAGACAAAAAACGTGTCACGAGAACGATAGAGATACGAAAAAGAATATTAGAATCAAAGATCAAACGAATGCAAGCAACACTGTCGGCATCGCTTGTCCTATTGTATCATGTGTCTTGACAATCAATGTCCCAAACCAACCATCTGGAACATCATCATGCTGTGTTGTTGGTGGAGGAAGTGGGAATGAAAATAGTGCTCCAACAATCATTTGCAATCAGTCAATAATTGATGGCAGCAGTAGTGGGAAAAACAAGAAATTGGAGAACATTGGATGCCTTTGCTATCCGTGTCCTAATCGATTACTCTGTTTCGAAGGCTCGTTGTTGCATGGAGTTGTACCCGGGATACCGTTTGCACAGCAGTCTACTTCTTCCAGCGATGATGATGAAAGTGAATGCAGTAATGGCAATGACCAACGAATCACTTTGATGATGGGTTTTTGGAGAGATGTGTGTTTGACTGTACCAGAAAAATCCTCGGAAGGCTCAATGTCGAAAGAGATTGGTCCAAATGTACCTTTTGTCAATTTGTCTGGAGAGAACACTTGGACTGAAGAGTTTAATTCGATTTCCATCAGTGAAAATGACAAGGCTGACATTGAAAAAGAGAGTGATAAGGCAAGTGAGTTGAAGGATGTTGCTGCTACCCTGCTTGACCCGCTTTGGGTTCAGATTTGCAATAACATATCTCCTCGTGATGAGAAAACTTTCAATGAGTACACTGCCGGCAGTGGAACCCAAAACTTTTATGGTCGCTTCTTTTTGAAGTCTGGAGAATCAACAGAAATTGATGAAGAAGTACTGTCCGGGGTTTAAAACTTCAATACTAATAAGTGAATCGTTATACTTTGTTATGCCCCTCGAAAACACATTGTATCTCCTTTCATGATATTTACTCTGATTTACTGCTAGATAGGGGCATATCCCAAACTGAGTCAGACAAATAATAAATTGTGGTCCAGTCCAAGCCATTGATCAAGCTGAAATTCCTAAGTGCAACCAATCTCCTGCGCAGCCATATAATCGTGTAAGTGGATCCATCCATTGCATCCAAACTTCGTTCCCTTTATCACATTTTGAGCCTCGTGCTCAGTCCTTGGTTCTTTATTCATTGGATTGCTATCAAGAATCGATGGCCATAGCAGTGCTCGTCCGACTTTTGGTTCGACTGCTATCCCCAAATCCGGAAAATTGGTCGCGCCTTGAGGTTGTTTGGTGTAAATTAATACATGTGGTTCAAATGGTGTGGGCATATGTTCCTTTGAATTTTAAGTAACAAATAATCCATCTTGCAACTCACCTCCTTCTTCTACATCACTTAGGTACAGAAAGAAAGTCAAGATACGGGGACCGCACCTTTGTTTCAGAGGAGACAGGGAAGGATATATGAATGATAATATTTCTTGCACTACGTGAAGCACACAGCCTCAAAAATAAAATAACGATCATGCCATGCAACTTCAACTGATTGAGAAACTCACCTACGGTCTCGCTGGTGATCGATATAATCGTGGTGGGGTCTGTAAAATTGACCAGGTTCATATTTCAATAATTGAAAATCCTCAGAATAGTCCGAGGGGATACCAGTCACGTTTCCGATTCTGTCATGAATCTTCTGCACTATTGTATCATTGCGGCATCCGTCTCTGTGGGAGCACCATGCACTATCATGTTCCGAGACGAATTTATCATTCGTTAGCCTCACTAAATAATAGTAATAATATGCCATACAATATAATTATTACTCACTTTTCGCTGGTGCGCCCAATACTCTGTTTCGAGCCATACGAGCCGTCCGCCAAGAGCGTACCAACATCTTCACTCCTTTCAAAGTTGTGTTTGTAGCCAAGATCGATTATATACTTGCAATCCTCTTCCTGCATGCGGGCGTGGTCATTGGTTTGATGAGAACAAGTTTGAATGACAACAACATGAAAAAGGAGGAAGGCATCCAATCCAAACTCACACTGATAAAATTATCAAACGTTACTACCCATGGTGGTTGTGTGGCATCACGAGATGCGCTGATTGGCTCGTCACCTTCCTCAAGTGGTCCTGGCCGCGAATGAACATGCACCGTGTAGTTTGTCATTCCCTCCTCAATCTCAAAATTTTCATCAGTTTGATTTCCCGGTGCCGTCTCAAGAATGCGTTCGAACATTGCGTTCAATCCCCCAGGCAAAAGCCCCGGCTTCGAATCGTCGCCTAATGGCGGACAGCGTGCATTGATGTCAATCATATCACACGTTTGACAGGAGGGTGCACACTTTGTTTTCATGTAGGCTTTATTGGCTTCGCATTCGCCGATTGCTGCCCAAAAGGCACATAGTTCTTCACGGTTGGTACATTCCGCCAATATCTTCTCTGATAGGCTGTGACTTGGGTTTGGACCATATATTTCATTTTTCATGTAGGTGACGGTTTTGCGGATTACTTCGAAGGTCTTGGGAGCGTCGTCTCCCTTTTGGAAGATGATAAAACAACAGATGTACATGTAGGTATTGATGAATTTCATTGTAATATTTGTGGCGAAATAAAACTGCCCTCATTATCTTCATGTCACAACACTCACATGCACCTTTTGGGGCCTGCCGTACTTTGCCACATCATCCAATAACTCCTCCTCTTCCTTCGAATAATCAATTGGCTCCGGACAACTATCGCATGAAATTGGACAATAATCTAATGATGCAAATCCACTCACGCATGAGCACAGGCGAAGAAAAACAATGACACGAAAAACAATGACACGGAAATGTTTGGCAGGCTTCAAAAATCAGGTAATATTCACTCACTCCGCATATAGTCGGGATTGTTTTCACATTCTCCAGTGGAAGCCCAGTCCTTGCAACGCTCTTCCTTGTCTTCGCATGGGGTGGTCTCAGCCCTACCATTCGTCTTTCCATCGGGGACGTCGGGGTCGGGGACGGTGACTGCATCTGCTGCGGCATCGCATGAACCGTCGGCGTTGTTGGCGTCGCACTCCCCATCGACTTCCGCGGCTGCCGCTACCGATGAGCCAGTGATGGCGAGGACCAATAGTAAGAGACCGATAACTCTTTTCGGCGTGATCATTGTTGTGGTGTGGGTTAGTTGTGGGTTGTGGTGGTTAGTGGTGGTTGTGGTTAGTTGTTGTGTGGCATGGATAGATGCGCTGGCTACTGTCTACGATTGGTTTTTGAAATCGCCGGTTTGTCCCTCGTCTAAAAAATACGCAATCTACATACTTACAAAACGCGCAAGCCCAACTTTTCTTTCTTTTTCGAGCTTTTTCGTATAAATATCCGATTGTATGTGTTTTGATACGAGAAGCCGTTCATCTCTCACGAGCCAACTAGCTAGCCATACATGCCTCCATCCCGCCCCTCCGACACCCCCCAGACCATGGGATTTTAGGCCATAGTAGCCGCGGCATTGACTACCAGTGCATCATATCATTGCCAGAATCGAGCGGATTTTTTAACATTCGCTGCATTAGGCCCTTATCAATATCCACCAAAGTCCATCAGACAGTGTGGTGCGATGCTGAGAACGGGCTAGTTTTTGTAGTGCCATAACTAGATACATTCTCAACGGTTATTGGATCAGTGGAGAGAGCCGGGGCTAGAAAGCCCGTTCTGATACATAACGTATGTATTGTAGGTAGGTAGTAGGTACCTACCTACCTGTCTCCGTGATTGTAACTACCTACCGCGTA
>JAZGVS010000927.1:0-11509 GCA_037356235.1 Bacterosira constricta
AGTTATATTTTTCTGCATCAGGAATGCATTCTCTAAATGATGGTGAAAGGGTTTGGGCTAGTATTTAATTATGATGGATTTTCGTTTTTGCATTTTGTTTGTGTATTGCGGCGGAATATCATAGTCAACGGCCAAAAAAGAATCATGAAAGAACTTGATTTTGCCCCGTCTGTCTTGCAAGCACATTGCTTATCGACACCTCTCCAAGTCTTGGGCTTGGTGACTAGTGTCTACCTACCAACTCCTGCCACCTTGGTGTTGCCGGTAGGGCAGAACCAGGTGGTCATGCCACCGTCACAGATGCTACCGCCAGTGTCTTCTGCGGCTGTGGCTTCTTCGTCTTATCCGCCCATATATGACAACGTACCAGCACCAATGGCACTTATTCAACGATGGAAAGTTCTATTCAATACAGGGATAACAATTTGTCCGTGATCTAGATGGTTATTGTTCAGCTTAGCGCTTAGCCGCTTGTATTGGTAATTTATTAAGAGGAAACTAGTGGATACGATATAATTTCATAATTGTACTTCATCTATCATGCAATAAAGAAGAGTACCTAAATGGCCATAAATTGCTGCCGTGGGTGTCAAACGACAGATTCAATCAAGATCAGGAATATTGTCGAAAAGGAACCCATGTTGCAGCTGACTCTCTGATAAACGTTTTCTAGTATCTGTAGATATACCTCTTGAGATCAAATAAGACCTCATTTCAATTGCTGCTGCTCACAATTCACACAGCACTTGTTCACACAAGGCTTCAAGATCACTGTATGGATAAGTCTTTCCAAGACCGCGCATTTCAACTATACACACTGCCTCTGTAGGTGGACAACATGTTGCACCCTCTTTTGTTTGGTGGACACGCAATAAAGACTTCAGGGCCTCTTTGCGTTCTTTGGTGGCATAAGTCGATTCACCAGCAAAGAGTTGCAACGAAGCCATTGAATTATCACTAATAATAAGATCTCGGGCTTCAATCCTCCCACCAAACAAATTGTTCAGCACAACGCCTTTTTTTTGTAACTTGCATTGGAGTGGGATTGCATTCATGTTATCTAGCGACTGGCGGAGACAACTGGAATGCAGGAAAAAATGATGAACAGGAGTACTCTTAGAGTTCCAAAACAGGTTCAAGAAACCATTTGCTTCGAACTCAGACAAAAGCAGAAGGCTTCGATCAGGGAAGAGTAAGACAAAGTTTACCACACGGAGGAAGTGGTTGAGTACAGAATGTTGGATACCATTGCAGTGAACGATTGTTTGAGCAAAATTATTCGTGCAAAAAATCTTCTTCGACCACTGGATTTTTGCCAAAGCTTCCTGCTTGATGAACTTTGCAAAAAACTTTGGCAGAGACATAACACCTACAATATGTGACAATTCAGTTGGGCTTTGGCAGGACAATGCCGCCTCAAACCCCCATGGCTTTTCATTAACTGGATTCATCAAGGGTATCTCAACTTCCTCCTCCTACACATGCAGCAAAGAAGGTTGCCCAAATAATGCCGTGAAGGGAGGACTCTGCCAAAGGCATGGGCCAAGAGTCGAGTGCAGTGAAGATGGATGCACAAAAGTTGTCGGGCCAAGTGGAGGATTCTGCAAGACACATGGGCCGCCGCCGAAGAAGTGCAAGGAAGAAGGTTGCCCAAACATTGCCATCGGGGGAACGGGAAGATTCTGCAATACGCATAAGCCGCCGAAGAAGTGCAAGAAAGAAGGTTGCCCAAATAATGCCAAGGGAAGATTCTGCACGAAACATGGGCCGCCGAGGAAGAAGTGCAAGGAAGAAGGTTGTCCAAACCTTGCCAGGGGAAGGGGGGGATTCTGCCATTCACATGGGCCGCCACCAAAGAAGTGCAAGGAAGAGGGTTGCCCAAACTTTCCCAGGGGAAGCGGAGGAGTATGCAAGAGGCATGGGTCAAAAATCAAAAAGTAGTGCATTGGGGACTTCATTTATTCATACAGATCATCAGGTCGTTTTAGAATTCTAAAATATTTTGAAAAGTATTTTGAAAAGTATTTGATTTGAAAAAAAAAAATCTCCATTTCTAATTCACGTTCACATTCTTCATCGCAACCTTTAGCCGAAAACGTAAACTCACAACCATACTCATTGATTCGCTGGTGGATTGAGTCAACCATTCCCTTCACACTGTTATTAAGTGATTCTTCACCTCCCGTCCTATTCATATGATAGAGATGTGCATCACTGGTAGTCTTGGCCACGGTTTGTTCAGTGAAAGATTTTGCATACATATCCTCCAACTTGATATTTTCTTGTGTGACGCTGAGTTCTGGATCCTTGCCAAAGGTAGAAGCAAAGAAAAGACCTTGGTTGGCCCAATTAGAAAATCCAGCCGCTGTTGATTCGACAGTATTCTTCATTGCCCAAGAGAGAATGTCTATAGCTGTAGCATCAGCAACTGGGCTTGAGTTGTTGTGAACTCTTAGCTTAGAAAAAACATCTGATCCTCCGGCAATAATAAGTTTCTGATTGCGCCCTAGCTTTCGTAGTCTTCCAGCTGCTTGCATGAGCTTATCCTTGCATAGCTTTGGAGCAAGTGTCAACAATGCAACAGTGTCTGATCGAAGCTTGAGGTCAGTGCCCCGGCATCGAGGCTCGTCAAAAACAGCAAACACCTCCTTCTCAGTAATTGGGGAGATGTCTTTTGGAAGAAGTCGCCCTGATCTCTCCAATATCATCCAATCATGAGATTTGTCGCTATAAAAGAGAACTCCACCAAATTCTTCAGATGGCAGAATACTGAGAATGCTCTTTGAGATCTTGTGTAGGTCTAATCCAGCCAACAATGCACCACAGTCTATAATGGCGTGCATCAGTTGCATGGATCCTTCAATACCCACACTGATGATATTGATGAGCGAGTGAAAATTCTGGGATTCATCTGTTTTGAGCTCACGGACTTCAATAGTGTGCTTAATTATCATCTCAAGCATTTTGCCATTAGTCCCATCTAGGTTCTTCAACACTGCATCTTGTTCTTTTTCATGTGACGCAAAATATTGTCGAACTTGCAGTGGGAGAATGCGATGATTGTCATTTGTCCCAGAGAATCCGATGATGTTGTTTGACGGGTTCTGGGCAAGATTCCATGATGTTGCAGTGAGCCTGTGGTGAAAAAAGGGAGCAGCAGAAAAGTGTGAGAAAAGCCTAATGTCTCTCAGTTCAGGAAGAGCAAGCCTTAATGGATCCGTGACGCAGTCAATCGGGATGTATATGTAACAATCTCACCTTCTATCGAATTGCTCAGTCTCGAGAGGAAAAACGCAATAATTCAGGTAGAAGTTGATAGTATGCATATTGTGGTAGTAAAAGTGCCACATCTTCTCCATTTGAGCCTCATTTGTTGTGTCAATCTTTTCTACACAGTCCAATGATTCAAAGCAATCTATATCTTCAGCCTTCATTTGATCTGAGCTTGCCACAAACCAGCTGTTGTAAAAATTACGCTGGGCATTTTCACCAAGAGTTAGGAGGCTATTCAATGCTTGCATAAGCTCACAGTGGGTTAGCCCATCATGATAATAGGCCAAAACGGTAAATGATATTGCACAATCAGGATGAGCAAACTCTGATCGAAGGTTTGGGGTGTCAGCAGATTGAAAGGGCACCGCCAGGCGCTTTTTGCCTGGTCTTGCAACACCAAAAGAAACCCGGTGTCGCTTTAAAAGGCAATGACTAAGTACACCTCCAACGAGAAAGCCGCGCAATGCAAGGATGTCACACAATTGTTGCTTGGGTATATTTTGAAGCGAAGAAGAATATTCTGTCTCTACCATTGCTTTCTTCATGTCATCTCTGAGAGGATGTCCATTCATCCATTCCAGCTCGTGTGGGGGGTTACTTAATATTGCATCGGCAAGCTTAGACAGCAAGCCCCCTTGGAGACGAGGAGAGTGGAGTTCTGAATTCTCCCCAAGCATCAATTTGAGCGACTCGCCATCAAAAAATTGTATTTCAGGCCATGCTGATGACTTGTTGGACAGCTTACATGCTTTAGGGTGGGAAGTAAGGTACTTTTTCACCTCATCATCGTGTGCTAACGCAGCAAAGATTGCCTGGGCTGCTCTCCATCTGTTGGCTCCACCTGGCAATGCATCAGCAGTTCCCATCGCATAAATCAGTTGGTACCGGTGGCGAAGCAATTCATCACACTCATCCAGTATTTCATACCACATGTCTGGCTGAATAATTTCTTTTTCGATGTAAGCTGCAATGTCTTCCGCTCCACTATGGTACAGCTCTTTCGTTTTCAGCTCAAGTGAAAGTCGGTGCTCAGGCGCTACAACAAGAGCCCCTCCTCCAGTGCGGCAATCATTAATTGCATTCTTCATCGCAGAAATAGATTCCGCATCGAGATTGAAATCTCTGCAGAATGGCATGGTATAAATCTTGATGCCAAGAATGCTAGCGCAAAGATGATTCACAAGATACCAGTAAGCTTCCTCGAAAAGGGCAGAAAGGAAATGGAGCCTTGTTACCTTATCACGTGAATAAGCTGTCCCAGAGTTGCTTTTCCGAAAGGAGGAGTGCAAGACTAGCATTGGTATTATCACCCTGGTCTGAAGTAAAGGTTGGAATAAAAAATGAGAACAAAGGAAAGCGAGAAGAAGATTAATGCGAGGGAGCCAAATCCTGTATCATACTAACTTTTCCAAGCCCCATATTCAGCTGAATAACGTCACCAGGATTCTCAATGAGATGCTGAGCAACCTTGTACTGTTCTTCTCTGATCTGTATCCTGTTCTCGACTTCAAAAACAAGCCAATATGGGTGACTGGTTGTATTGTATGGTTGAATGCAAGTTACAAGCTCTGTCATAATATCCTCAGTGGAACCTGACCGAAAGAAGTAAATAAGCCTTTCAATCTTGTCCTCGTACACACACAACCGAAGCCAGACGAGGATTGACTCGATGCACTTTTCACGAGCTTCATATGTTAACATTGGATTGAACGCTTTCATCGTAGATGAATCAATGGCAATTTTTGCGAGGTCAGCAGTAGTTGCAGTGGGGACTATCCCTGCGATCCGAAGTATTTTGTGTGCATTATAGTGAGCACTTTGATCAGATGCTCGGTTCAGCACATTCAGCAAAAATTTCTCAATCTTTCGGCGCAAGTGAAGTATATCATTTTGAATCTCTTCAAGAGCTTCGATGTTGAGCGTTGCACTTGCAATGTGACAAGGTGTTGAGTTTACATGAGCATCCCAGCTTTCTTTCAACTCGTTCATCATGTCACTTTCAAGCTTGGTCGATGGATTGCTCAGAAGGGGGAATGATTCTCCGTGCAATTTTGGTGCCTTTTCTCTTGACATTTTTGATCGGCATTTATCAAGGCGATGCTGCAATGACTCTACCTCTTGCTCAGTGACGGGACTTTGAGGCAACTGTTGGTCCGGGATGAATCGAGGTGGAGCAATTGGTCTCCTCGCTTGAACACCAATGACTCGAGTTTCTTCCTCTGGGGTGAGGTAGCACCGGCTGCTAACTCGATTGTTTTTGACATTGTTCAAGTAAACCGTCCCTTCATAGCTTTCAGTTTTTACATGATCGTGATCGGCATATGATGAATGTAGGAAAATGAGTTGCTTCGAGCTCATTTCGATATCCTGACACAAGAGAGATAGTGCTGGACTAAATCCATGTGAAAGTTGCTTTACGTTGTCCAAGACAAGGCATTCTTCTTTGCTGAGTGGACGGTTTCCCCAAGACTGGCGGATGAGGTTGAGGGCCCGTTCTTCACCTGTCATACCCAACAATTCATCAGGGAGTACTGAACTAGTTGCAATGTGAAGCGCTGCTAATCGCATCCGAGATGATCGACTCTACTTTGGAAGAACGACAATAAGATTAGATCATCACGATGCAGAGCTCTGTAGGTAATCCTGGCTCATCACTACAGTTGAGGGGCATACACTTACCTGCTTGGTTTCAATGTAGCCAAATCGATGGTGGAACCGGTATTCGCACCACATGAGCTGCTCGTCACATTTATTATTTACTTGGATATCAACTTGCCCTGGTGACTTTCTCACAACTTTGCCCTTGGGGAAAATAATTAGTCTACCATCTGCATTTTCTAGCAACATGTACATAGCAATGCCTCTGAATGCCCCGTCAGTCTGCTGTTGAGGCATCAACTGATAACCAACAATCTCTCGGCAATGGAGGACACCTTGGACAAGCAGAAATGTCAACTCGTATCGAGGACAGAAGAATTTCAGTGTATCTTTGCCCTCGCTATCTGGTGGACTGATAAGTGTATGAACGAAATCCCTTAGTTCGAATTTGGAGATGACATCGAGTGCATTGGAATGGTGAAAGACAAGGGTATCCATACCATCCAGCTCTTGCACCAAGTCAGACAAATCGCCCCGTTTCTTACAGTGTGCTTCGACGCATTTCACTTGTCCCTCAATATTTTCCCCAGCGTCAGCTTCCAGCTTTATCAAGAATGATATATTGCGGTCTTTGAAACAAATGCCCCGTAGCACAATGATATTATTTTTGCGACATAACCAATGGCTGTGCATGCTCTTGAGCCTCTTGGGAAGTTCCTTTGCCCATGTAATCTCGTCAGAGGTACCATCAAGGAGCTCTAACATCTCTGATTCGTCTTCTTTGAACTCATAAATCTTCAGGCAAGAACCTTTGGAGAACTTATAGAATCTGCCACAAAATGAATGGCGCGTCTCTAGGAAATTTTGTTTCTGTACAATTTCAAAGTTGCGCTCGCCAAATGTCCTTTTGTATATTGGGTTGTTCAATATTGATAGCGGCAGGCGGGAGGGTGGAAGACCGTTGATCAAAACTTCACCTGTCACCAAGTTGATGGTATAGAAACATCCGTCATCCCCTTTCGCTTCAAAACACTGAGTGGGGTCATTGAAATCAGACGCCCAACGTTTCCAAACCAAATCAGGGCACCGATGAAAAATTGAGCGAAAAGCGTCCGTCATCATGATAGGAGCACTTTGTGCAGCTTGCAGAATAACATCTAGTTTCTGGCAAAGCAAATACTTTATTTCCATTGAATTTGCCCGCATTTCATCAGATCTGTTATTGTCTCCAGTATCTCCGGTAAAATAGTTTTTGGATTTGACAATCATTTTGGTCAGGAGGGCAACGTCAGCTTCAATCAAACTTCCGCCAGCTAATGCCATAATGGCATGTTGGTATAAAACCACTTGCTTGGCTCGAATAGTGGAGGCCAAAGATGAGGATGATTTCTCAACTTCAGCATCAAGGTCCTCTGCCCAACTGCATACTGAAGTGGCAAGCTTTCGAGCTGTAATACGACACTTGGGCTCCCATTTTGAGAAGAAGTTGCAGAACGAACCAATTAGTCTAACAGACATGTATTTTGTTGGACTCATGTGTATTTCATCACAGAAGGAGTCCAAAATGAGATGCACGTCTCTGCCAAAGTCGCGATGCTCAAGGTCTCTCTTCCATTCTAGTTTAGGGCAATCACTGATGTTTGAGATTTCACCAATGTGAAATAGCGTTTGGTTTATGATGACATGGACGTTGGGATCCGTAAATGGAAGCTGACGCTCCTGGATTGCAACCAAAATGTTCCGAAGCTGAATATAGGGATATGATCTCATGCTGGCAAATGAGAGATATTGTGTCTTTGACAGCCAATTGGGCCGGGTGTTCTGTCGTGCATAAGGCAGATTTCCTCGGGAACGAAGTATGTGCCCCTCGTCAGGCTGCAGTAACGTCCACTGCATGGCGCTATCACTCAGTCTCTCAGTGAAGTTTGACACGACACAAGAATGATCCAAATCCACAAAAGGATTGATCTCGCGACCAGACGATGACTGGTCAAATGTCTGTGTACCACCATACCACGCCATACGAGGTATCAACTGGTCAGGGAACCAAATGCCATCATTTCGGCTACACATGTCATCAACACTCGTCGAACCAACTTGTTCCGGAATAATATTGCTCACTGAGCGGAGGAATATATGATAGTCTGATCCATTCCTGGAACCAGTCGGATGATGATACTCGCTGTACTGATGGGTATTGTAATAATCCGTCCATGAGGACTGACAATACATTTTGCCTCTCGTTACTTGACTTGTAATGTCAAACTTTTCAGATCCCTCTGTGCCACCCCATGCTGCTCCCCACGGCTGTGGAGGTCTCAGCTGCTATGAAGTGAAGCTAAACCTTGACAAAGGTTGAAAAATTGGTGGCACATAAAGGAAGAAGATGNTCTCGTTACTTGACTTGTAATGTCAAACCTTTCAGATCCCTCTGTGCCACCCCATGCTGCTGCCCACGGCTGTGGAAGCCTAAGCTGCTGTGAAGTGAAGCTAAACCTCGACAAAAGTTGAAAAATTGGTGGCATGTAAAGGAAGAAGATGATAGGCATTGCGTTGTCCTTCTCTTGGGGCAGCGGCTGAAACACTGGCGGAGGAGCTTCTAGTGCAATCTCCAAGCTTCTATTTTTCTCGGAGAGTTCACAGCGGAAGGCCGTTGCAATGCCTAGACTCATTACTTTAATCAATCCCTGTGTTACCACCAGGGCGGCAATTTCAGTGCGCAGCTTACGAACAAGTTCCTGCTTCCGCAAAACTTCTGTCCAGTGGCCTTCTAGGCGGCCTGACGCATCTTTCTTTTCTCGTTGCCATACCCTTTGCAGAATTGGTGAGGCATTAGCAACTCCTCGACCCATGTCAAATGTCGCCTTTTCATCCTTGAGGGAAAATATTGGCCGGTTGGTGCCAAACTTGCCAAGGTACCCGGCAACGCATAGTGCAACTTCCCATTCAGTTGGGTCCGAGAGAACAAGATGGGAGATATCATTGTAGTCTAATGGAACACCATACCCATTCATCTCAGCCTTGTGAAGCATCACTGCATTGGAGTGAATAATACAAAATGCTAACATAATGAAAAGACAAGATAGATTAGGACTTCTTCAATAAATTTGCATTTTGCAGCGAGAGTACATAAATAACAAGTTACACTGTGCACTCACCAACCCAAACAACCAGAAACTCGCGACTCTTCAACTCAGCAAGAGGTAGAGGTTTGTACTTCTGGTTGGCTTTAAAGTTGTGCAATACCACACGATAGCTGTCAACAAGCAATATTAGCTTGTCAAGAACGCATAATTTCATAACAGGCAGATTCTTGGCATAGCTCCACATGAGACCCTCGATAGTTTTCAGCACCAGCATTGATAACAGTGAATCTTGACTTGTTGTAGACATTGACTTCTTGACCCATTTATGAACATGTTCCAAGCTCGTACCACCCGAAACTCTGCACCATCCAAGGTTTCTGACAGTGATCTTCCGGATTTCTCTTTCACTTGGAGCACTATCATTGGCTGGTGAGTAGCGTGCACATATTTGAAAGTTGTAATTCTTGAACTTCCCCCTAATTTCAGCATCAGTCCCAGGCAGATCATACCTTCGGGAGTAGTTACTAGACTGTGAAGCCGCTTCTTTCGTTATTTTGGCCTGGATTGCTTCAGACCAATCAACAAAATGTCTCATGCCCAGCCCATCAACCGAAAATGCAGCTGCCTGGATTGATGCTGATCGAAGGATACGAAAGGCATGATCCAAAAGCATATCAGGAGCATTACTCTTAAGCCCAGTCGATGATTCTTTTTCCTTGTACTGCTGGAGCGTCACATCACTCAAGTACAATCCAAAATACACAACAACTTTCTTGAAGAGTAAATCAGACGAGAAATCGGCATCACATCCCGCCTCGTATTCACGAAGGCTTTGGCTGAGTGAATAGAAAACAAGAGGAGGGGAGGTGTCCCTTTTTTGCTGGTCTCCGGTGTGTAATCCGACGTCCGTCATCCCTCCTCTGGGTACCTGATTCGGGCATCCAGAAGCCTCTCGATAGAGTGCATGGATGAACGCTGGAGTTCGTTGGTGCCCTTGCTTCCCACCCCTAGCGCTGCGATTTCCGCCAGTTATGCTTTGAGCTGACGCAAGGAGGCTCTGGAATCTTCCTTGTACATTTTCGAGATCACCCAGTTTGAATATCCCCACATGGAGCACTTCATAATCCAAGGCAATGGCATTGTCCACATAATTGTAACTATTGGCGGATAGCTTGCCTGCTGATTGGAATTGATGTAGATCGAGTGAGAGCAAGTTCAGCGCCACCATTCCTGGAGTGCACCCTGCATCACTTTTCAATAGGGCACATCCATACTCGGGCATCCAGTCGATCTTTTTATGAGGCGTTGTCCCCTGCAACATCTTCAATGAAGAACCAAGAGCGTCGAGCTCAGCATTGTTGATCCAAGGATGGCATGATTTGTTTTCAACCATGTGCCCGAAGAACTTGGAAAGGTAGTCAATGAAGAACTTGCACGAATTTTTGTCACACATAGGAGGAGAAACAATAGGCAGATTAAACAGACCTACAATTTTCATGTCTGCCGCCATGTTGGAGAGAAGTATAGCAATACTGAATAGCGATACTCGGTTGAATGGATCAATTGATCAAAGTGCCAATGAATAGTTGTGCTGGTAGTAAAATTTTGCTTCAGTGAGACTGTGAAATTTTCAGAAGATCTCAAACTTTCACAGCAAAATCCAAAATCCCCAGATCCATGATCAGTGACGTTTCGGTTTCGTCGTCTTTCCAAAAGAGGGAAAGCAAGGTCATCAGTCATTCCAATAATTATTTTCAGTTTTCGCCCCACTCGACTCACTCAACTCAACTCATCAAAGATGGTTGTGGATTGCTCTGTGGTTCTTTTCTTCGCTGCAATAAATTGGATAACATTTATGAACCAAGCCATCACAGAACGAATCATGCGTACCACGTACAGCTCCTGTTCGAACAGGACGCCCATTATTTCATGAGGGTGGCATACTCAGCCGCGATGAGTCCTGCTTGTCCTTTGTTCATGTTTTGATAAGATTATTTTCGCACTCGGGTGCATTCGAAGTGGTCTCATTCTCATGTCTTCAATCGATGCGGACGGGACATGCGACACACCATGCGGCATCGATGGACCGTGTCGCGTCCTTGTCGGTGGCAGCTAGGCGCGTCCGCGATTCGCAACTGTGTTCCGCGCCAACGCCTGGTCGCGATCAAAGGCAAACATAATATGATTGGCGGTGGGGGAATGTAGAGGAGCAGGGGTCTAGCGAAGGCGACTTTACAGCAGTATGATGCGTGTCGGTAGCGAAGATGCTACACGTTCCGGTGATGGTGATCGCCATGGTCGATTTCTGATTTTTGATTGTCCCCAAGGATTCCGGGCGCAGTTTCGGGGGGACCGAGGCCAACGCGAGACGAACTGTAGACATGTCCAAGTTCCCCCTAAATCGCCCCCGCGGATGGATGCTGGAACATCAATAGTATTCCAGCACATCTAGTGAGCACCCATACCCAAAAATGATGAATGTAAGATTTGTAGATGATCAAATAGGTTCCATAAAACATACTGAGAGAATTTGGAGCGAAAAAATAACCATC
>JAZGVS010000928.1:0-11495 GCA_037356235.1 Bacterosira constricta
TTGCTTCTGGGCGGCCCAAACTATTGCCGCCAGCTGTGCATTTCAATTGGGCACTAATCCTCCATTGTACCATCCCATTCTCCCTACTCCCATTCAAGCTACAAGTACCATTCAACGATGGTACCGTCGTCTTTCTCCCAATCTATCTGCGACTACCATTCAACGATGGTTCTGCAATACGATCTCTCATGCCATTGCCACCCACATAATCAATTCAGCATCCCTTCTTCAACAGTGGTACTGTTGCACTACACGGCGCATCCTTTATCGCAGAGTTGCTAATACATTATACTTCTAGCCACGGAGAGTCTAGAGTCATTTCTCTCACATTGCCAGAAAGTTTTGTGTGTCGGAGATGTCTACGCAACAGGATATTTCATACGATGACCTTTGTTCAACAATTCCACTTCAGTTTCATGGCATTTTGAACTTTGATCTTGGCTCCTCTCTACAATATCGAATCATGTGTGCCAAGGCATATGCTGCAACAGCCTACTCCCTGTCATCTGCCTCTTGTATGGGATTGAAACGAATCAGAGAGCGTTCAGTTCAACAGGATTCTCGGTTGGACCCTCCCTTGCTACATTCAATGTTGGATTTTGCCAACCACCTTGTATCCTTTACCCAGGGGTACAATCCATTGGAACATTTTACATCCATCTCGATTGATGACTACATTGCTTGAGCGCAATTATCTTGTGATCGCGCAACCAGCTATTTCAAACAACACTACACCAACACGTGTAAGATACACAATATGGACACTTCCTTGCCTCAAACTTCCTCTCATCATTATTGAAATATGATACCTTTGGGAGACCTTTTTCTTGACAAAAATATTCCTTTCTGGTCTTCCTTTCATACCCAAACAACCCATTTTGAACCATGTTCTTTCGGTTCCTGAACCTAGCTTCTTTCACCAGTTCTGTCTGTTTTTACAGTGATTCTTCTATCCACTTCTCATTCTGGCCTTGCCATTCTAAACATTGTGGGGGGTGTCCTACGGTACTGGTTGTAGGTACCATAGATAGTCTATCGTACCTAAGCTAGTCACACTATTCTCATCATCCTTCATGTCTGTGTATGCCCAGTACATGCCGTAAATGCTTCACTTATATTCTTCACTCTTCACTTTGGAATTAGTATTCTTCACTTATATTCTTCACTTTTCACTTGCGCCGTGATATTCTTCACTTATATTCTTCACTTTTGGGATATTCTTCACTCACAACTCACGATGAATGAACAATGAACAATGAACAATGAACATGATGACGATAGCTCACTCAACGACACTCTCAACAGCTCTCATCCTCAACACTCAACATGTGGTTGATTGTATCTAATGGGACCATTGCAAAGTGCAAAAGAAGCCAAGCAACGCGCAGCTTGAGCAACCATAATTGTGGCCGCCTCAGCAACTATGGGAACATTTTGAGGGTGATACAATGCCACCAGATTGATGTTGTTGGTGTTTGATGGCTTTACGGTCGGCCGGTGCGCGTAGGCACCACCTCATCATCTCCTCTACCTATTGGTCTCGTCTCTCGTTGTGCTATTGCTATATCAATGACAAAAACTCTGTGAAGTTTGTGGATAGTGCAACGCTGTGAATTGAGCAATAGATCAAAAAGGGACGACAGCGCGTTGTACTCCACAAGAAGAAATTAACCACGTTGAAGAAGAAAGTATTGAAGGAACGATTGCGTTTGTGGAAGGAGCGGAATGGGATTGTGGTTGGTGAGGAGGATGGTGGTGGTAATGGTGATGGGGGTACGGTGGTTGCGGCTTGTGATGAACAACAGGGATCTACAACACTGCCTTGTACGAAGCGTCTCAAGACGAATGGGACACAACCATCACAGGCAATAGCTTGCGAGGCGTCAAAGTCAAGTACCACGCTACTAGTAGAGAATTACATTGGTCACCAAGAAGATGACCTTGCCGACGATGATGAATACGATGAAATCATATCCAACCCAATCATTTGGCGGGGAGGGTTGGGAAGGTTGTTTCGGTATTTGTTCCACGTCCCCCATTGCAAACCAATAGCAAACAAGATGGCAGTACCAGTGTCGCCGTGGACCAGAAGGCAGCAGCAGCAGTGCCTCCTTACCCGAGACCAAACATCACCATGTTGGATTGGCATTTGTACGGTATGCAACCAACATTGACGTATGCGCCGCACGAGATATGTTGGGCGGGATGGTCGTGGGTGGACAGAAAATCTGCACAACGGTGTTGCTTTAAACGGTAGAGCTGGTTCAATTGAATTCAGCGGGGGGTAACCCAGACGCTCCGCCGTCTGCGGAAAATGATCGTGAGTGGCGCGCCGCGGTACTGAAAGTTGTCGACGAAGGGCTGGTAGCTTCCATGATGGACGAGAGTAGTGATGGGCAAAATAACAATAGTGCAGAATCCAAAGCGCCACAACTGGGTGTGGGATCAGCAGCAGCGAGTAACAGTACAATAGTATTTCACAAAATCTTGTGTGACGACGATTACGAGGATGAGGATGCCTTGGAAGAGAGCGTGGAAGATATAAAAGGATTGGCTCAACAATATGGCCATGTGGAAAGCGCTCGTGCGGAAACTTCGGGGAATCAGAAAGGAAATGTGTACGTTGTTTATGGTAACCACGACTGTGCAGAAAAGGCTTTGCAACAACTCGACAGTCTTGTGGTTGGTGGGTCCAAGATTGTAGTTAGCCAAGATACAGACTTGCAACAACAACATGGACAGCGACAGGAGCAATTATCCACATCAGAAGGAATGATAGTCTTGAGCAATGTGCTGAATGATGATGATCTTGACGACGAGGATTGCTTGAATGAGAGCCTAGAGGATATTAGAAACTTGGCTCAAAAATATGGTACTGTTGGATCTGTGAAACCTGAGGTATCTCCTGGTGAACAAAGGGGAAAGGTCTTTGTATCCTATCTCGAAGGACATGCGATAGCTCAGCAGGCAGCCCAAAAGCTTAATGGGCTTGTTTTTGGAGGACTGACCATTTCCGCATCACTCGTATCCCCCACAGTGGACAACAGCACCAATGCATCAGAAATTGACAATTCTCCGATGCAAGTCGACGACGACAAAAAGAAGGAACAATCACCACCTCCTCCAATGTACTCTGGAGATAAGATTTTGCCAGAGCGATTCGCAGCTTGCAAACGAGTACCCAAAATCCCAAATCCAACAACACCGCGAGCGTATGCTTCGAAAATTTCCGACGAGAGGGCAGTGCCAACATTGATTGAAATGCTCGGCGAATTGATGCGGTTGCAGGAACGATCCAAAGATGACAAAAATGCTCGAGCCCGACGTCGTCTAGTCATGGGACTTCGAGAAGTGGCAAGGGGGATTCGTGCTCACAAGGTGAAAATGATTGTCATGGCTAATAATCTAGATCAATATGGTGCGTTGGATGATAAACTACAAGAGATACTGGACTTGGCACGCGCGGAAGATCTTCCGATATTGTTCGAGTTGAATAAAAGGAAGATTGGTAAATCTTTGGGAAAATCTATCAAGGTGTCGGTCGTTGGGATTCAGAATGCGGATGGTGCACATGAACAGTTTAAGAAGCTGAAAAAAATGATGGGCATGGCTTGAATAGAGATGAAAATAGTAATGTTGTTGAACACCATTTCACTTATTTTTTGTTTCTTTTTTCAACATTTCTTGGACAAAGGCCATCGCTGTGTTACCCTGAGCTTTCTCAGTCTTCGCCTTTCTTTTGTGGTGGTGTTTGTCAAAATTACGTAGGAACGGCGTAGTCAATTCCGAATCTCCCATGGACTTGCGCATTGCTCCAATCAATCTGTATTTATCAACCTTGGCTAGGGTACTGCTAACTTCATACCTTCTCTTCCGTTCAAAGAAACGGTCTGCGTTATTATATAACGCTGTAAGAATGTACATTCGTTCCTCTGGGATTTTCACAACAGTGCCATAGAGGAGCGCCATGTCAACAAAAATGTCAGTGATATCTTCCTTTACATGGCTATCCCCAATACCATGGCATTGTTCATCTTGCCATGCCAAATAATCCATGATCAAATTGCAAAGTCTGACCACTTGACCAAAATCGGCGGATAACTTCACCCCTGCACAGCATCGCAAGAATTCTTTATACAGTTTGTGCCGCAGAGCCTTGCTCTCTGATGTAAAACTACTCTGTGATAAATGTTTCCGTGAATAAAACTCATAGTCTCTCAGCATTCTTTCAAGATCTGGCATTTCTTGTGAGAAATAACTGGTTCTCGATGTACCATCATGATCCACAGCAGAATCGATTTGATGCAATTGAGACATGATTTCAGCATAACTTTCTCCCATTAAATGAAGCATGTGATGTGCTTGCTGCTCATCTGGTTCGTCCTCGTCTATTTTGGCGTCAAAAAGGCGCGCAATCTTTAGCATTTCATGTACACCATGATATGTATCAAGCGACGCAGAGCTGGTAGGGTGAAGAAGTGAAAAACGCGATGCGCAACCCCAACTTTCTATTGTACGCGTCAACATTGAGATCATGGCATTGGTATCTTGTGAACTATCCAATCGACTCCCCCGTGAAAATGTCTCTCGCAGGTATTGTATGCAATTTTGTGCAGCAGCGAATACCATTTTGTTATCATTGCCAATTTCAGTTGAGCTATTGTTCAAGTTCTCCCCAGAAGATGATTTGTTTGCCTCTTCCACTTTAGCTATTGCTCCAGCTTGTACATTTCTCCATGCAAATGTATGTGCAGATAGAGTCTGAAGATCTGGCTTTAGTTGAGGCTTTGTTGCACTCAATGTCTCCAAAGAATGGATCCATTCTTTGACTCGAGCAGGAGCACGCTCAGACTGGCACAGTGCCCAAGCAGCAATGATTGGATGGAATGTCTCTAAGCGGATCGGCGAATTTGACGAAACAGCCCTATCAATAACACACAGACAATTTTAGAACACATGCAGATGACAGAGATTCTATATTGTATCAGATTCCATGCTTACCTCTTTGCCCAATCTTCGGCAACCAGCAATCCTTCTTGAGTTCCCATTTTAGTCCACGCTTGAATGATAGATTCGTACATTTCTGCGTTAGGTTTCACACCGCATTCTTCTGCGTACAATATCCATCTTGCCATGTTGCTGGCTTCAGTATTTGAATCCTTGTTCACACTTTTAAACCCACCCCCGTATTGGTGACCACACTGGAGCCATGATTTTGCATACTGAGTGTCAGCGAGATTGGCACTGGATGTCTTTGAAAATGAACGCAACACTGCATTGTAGACATCGGCGTCTGGACGGAATGAGTCGTCATTAGACGAAAAATTCTTGATTTTATATAGCCATGATCTTGCTTGATCGAAACTGAATCTCCCATCAAAGTTCTTCGAGTTCACAGCAAGCAAAGTTGTGAATGTCTCAGTATTAGGACGTGGGCAATTGTCATCGCTGCCATATAATGATGCACTTTCAAGAAACGAGTATACATTGTTAGCGCGACTTTGGCCTTTCGGGCTGCCCACCTTAGCCCATAGAGTCATTACTGCATTATATGAGCCCACGTTTGGAAGAGGAAGCTTTATGCTACTGAATTTTTCCTGATTGACCATGCTTTTAAGTAGACCCTCGGCAAATTTCGCACAGGGCTAGGATTCTGCTGGCTATTGCAGTGCATATATGCATTTGCGCATAATTTTGCGCGCCAATAAATTTTGTTTAGTTCGAAGGTTCAAACAAATTCAAAGGTGAACAGATCGAATGCACTTCATGTAATGGTGTGAAAAAAAACAGTGGTCAGAATAGAGACCACTTGGGTCAATGTAGGTAATACAATGATGTTCATCATTAAACTGCAAAACTAAATACCGGCTTCACGCTGATGCACTTCAAATTCCAAAAATGCACACCAGTGAGATCAAAACTGTCCAAAGCCAAACACAATGGCCATGGTTTCTTAAACAAAATTCGTATAGCGTCCTCACTCGCTTTCACTATCAGAGCTACTGTCTTCAGAATCCCAAAAGTGCTCAAACGGATTGGATAGGGCGCCACCGTTTCCATCACGAAGCCAGGATTTACATCCAAGTGAATTTGCCACAATCGATGCAGCTCTACGAGCTCCCATTAGGTTCCCGCTATCGGGCCCTACGTTTAGACTTGCCAATGCTCCCACTACGAACAAATCCTTCGTCCACTCAAGATCCACAGTAACACAGGGGAATCCTCCAGCCATCTTAACCGGAAATTTATCCTGTATCTGTTGCACTAGTATATTCTCAGTACAGTTTGGCTTAATGCCGCATGCACATATAATACAATCAAATGCCTTCTGCTCTTGGCCCATGGATATCCAAACCTTACCGTCGTTCATAGAACGAATGAATTCAGGCTCAGCATTGACTAGAGTCAGCTTTCCACTGACCTGCCATTTACGCAAATCATCCATATAGATGGGTGCTGGGAACACACAATGTGAGAAAAAATTGCCATGTGAAAATAATTACAATGGTCGCGTAACAACTTACGAACACTTCCACCCCCTCTCGTCTCGCGTAGGGCCGCGAGTCTCTGCGACTCCGATTGGTGATAAAAGTCGAAGATATGCGCGTTGGCACTTCGTCGATCGAACCAACAAGTATCAATATCAAAGTGTCGCTCCACCAAAGGCCTCCGGCTGCACAGATACACTTTCTTTCCCTGGCGGAGAGCGTATTGTGCTGCCTGGACCGCAGTCAAACCCCCGCCCACCACAAGAACCTCTTCATGATGAGGTTTCAGGTTTTCTTGCATACTTTTCCACGAAATAAGCCGATCCTTGGGGACATCGTGAATTTTAGGGGGTGTCACTGGTGACCCAGTGGGTCCAAGAGCAAGCACCACTGACGTAGATGTGATTTCTGTTCCATCAGCTAACGTCACTGTGTATTTATCACCACTCTCCGTTCGTGCCAAATCAACGGCGGCCCCCTTGACATAGTCATGATTTAGTTGATGAGCCAGATGAGTACAAAAGTCTTCAAAGAGAGACGTAGAGGGCAATTTCCAAAGTCCGACCTGAGTTTGCCCTAAGCCATGCAATTTTCGAATATTTGCACAACCACTTTCAATTAATTCGTCTTCCCTGCCATTGGAGACGGCATATGCCAAGAGCGCGTTCATATCAAAGTTATCAGGGTGTGCAATAGCTGGCGATCGTAGAAACTCAATCCCAAGCCTGAAAATGAATGCGTTTTGAATAAGATATGATATGATGGGAATGGTGGTCATACGTGTGTGCCTAACATAAGACAACAAATAATACATACCTTGCAAAGTTTGCGCTCCACCCCGCCATCCACTTATCGTTCGGGTCGACGACACAAACTTTTAGCTTTTTGCATCTCTGCCTATTACAACATTTCGAGGCATTGCTGACTTGTGTGTTGGTCATCGAATCGAGACTGTATGGCTCGTGGATGGCAGAGAGAGCCGCCAATGCGGCGGGGCCAGCTCCAATGATGCAAATATCGCAGCGTTTATTTTTGTTGTACTTGAACATTTCTCTTGGTTTTATTGGGTGAAAGTGAATTATGGATGCCGAGTTTTATCGATGCCGATGCAATCATGACGACCTGAGATGAGGAGAGGTGACGACGCAAATTCTTATTGTTCTGAGAGGTTCTAAGTTGTTCTTTGCCTGGATTTAGGATACTATACTTCGTAGAATAATATTTGATGAAGTCAATGACTAAACTTTTCACTTTATTCCGGCTTATCTTTCTCGTGACATACTTGCTATACGAAGCTCAAAACCATCAAATATCCCATGATGGCGTACAGACTCTTGCCTTTTTGTGGCTACAATCTGCTACAATCTTGATTGACGAATCTTTACAAATCTTTACGCATCCTTTTCTCACCACCGCGCTCTGCAATGCTCACCACAGCTCACCACGCACACGCACTCCGCTCGACCGCCACACGCTTTCACCTCTCGCTCACGAGCATACGATTCTACCATCATTACTATCAGAGACGCACAATAACAGCTAACGTTTGTGGCAATAAGATTGGATCATCTTGGTTCTAGTGCACATATCATGGAAGTCTCTTCAGATACAATTGACAAAAAACAAGAGGAGATTGAGGAATCACTCGACGACCTGTTGATTTTTCCAAATCAAAAAGGCCTAAGTCGATCGATAGAAATGATTGAAGCTTATTTCATTTTGGAGGTACAAGTAATGAAACAAAATGGATTCCAAGAGCAAGACTACCAATCTACATTGGAAGAGCATCAAACCATCTTGAACATTGCCAGGAACGAACTAAGTAAGCGCACGCAGGTAGCATATGCTGCTGCATCATGTGAGTCATGCTGAATACAAGCCCCCAAAGGAATAGAAAAAGGCATCGATAAAAATGTAGCAACACAATTGGCATCTGCCTTTGCTCGCCACGCCGAGCGTTTCAGGGATGTTTATTTTGATACAAATAAATAAGAGTTTATTGGTCCTTGCGTCCACTTCGATTAGAAATGGCATAGAATGAAAGTTGAGATAACTTGTACAGATGGTTCTCAGCTTGATATTATTCCATTGGTAGATCGGTGATGATGCACGCGGACTTATTTCAGAGCTGAAGATTAGGTTGATTTTTCGAGTAGAAGCTGGTATCAGGAAAATAATAAATACATAAGATCTCACGCTTTAATCCATCATATTTTTGCTTAGGAATATTTGTTGTTTCTATTGCAGTGAGTATGGTGACTTTGAGAGGTATTTGTGCTGCTTCAGCTACATTTTCCCAGCTGCATTTGTAACATTCTCTTCTTACAGACATTGCTCCCGTTTCAAATCCTCCGCCAGCTTTTCCAATCCAACACCACTACGACCACAACCATCCTCCACATCAATATTTATATCATTTCCCACCAACACTCGGATATTCCTCTCGTATAATATTCCAGTACTACGTCGACCTTCCGCGGCCTCCAACTGCTCCGCGCGCAGAACGTTGATTACCGCATGCGGCGTGCGTCGTTGCCATGCGCCGCCTGCGGCAATTTCATCGTCAGACAGGTCGGGTTGTGATATTGCTGCTACTGCTGCTGCTGCTTCTGCGGGGGATGATGTTGGGGTTATTACTGTAGGTGCTTGTGGTGAATGTTGATTGTACCATTTTTTGAGACGGGGTACAGAGTGCATGTGGCCGAAGCCTGGCCAGGACTTTCCGTCCGGTGTGACATCTGCAGTTAAGATATGCGAGGGTGGAAGGATCATGATGTTTAGTCAATGAAAAGGATTTGGGGCTATGAAGAAATTAAAAAATCAAGATATCTGCACCACCACATACACAAACTTACATTGCGGATGGAAGCAAACGATTCCAACCATTTCCTCTGCCTGAATAGCTCCCACACAAGTTTCCAGCATTGCAAATATTGGACCGGCCCATAACTCAAAGTCATCATCAAACCCAGGTGCCGATAGGAGGATGCTACTGACGCCATGCGGACCAGCGGCAACCATTTCGGAAATTGCTTCCCATGCATCTGATATGTGGAAGTGGGCAATAATGATGTATAACATGTGCCATATCAGTACAAAGATTGATTGCCAAAAAAAGAGACGCATGCTTGCATGCAAAAGAATGAAAAACAACTTACCAGCCATTAACAAATAAACATCACCACCACTACCCACACTACCACCACTACTCTTCAACGCTGCATCCGAATGCCGATACATGATATCTGCCACCGGCACACCCAAATCTCGTAATCCCTGACCACTTTTGACTTGCGATCTGGTAAATGGACATATCCCCAATTGAACGAGGACACGTTTTACCCATGCTTTTGTTCGTCTTTCGGTGTCTTGTGATGTTGGCAGTGGTTGTAGATGTTGTTTTTGTTCTTGATGTTGGCCTTCATTGGTGGTAGTTACAGTGAAGCGTACTATTGGAATCGCATCATCCTCCGAGCTTTGTCGTGTATCGAGATCGGCATGTATTATTATCCCTCCTTCATTATTAGTATCCCCCTGCTTGTTGCTTTCGGATAAATAATCAGCATACCAGTTCAAAATATCGCAGAGATTTTGAGTAACCGATGCAGTGGTATCTGACAGGGCTAAATAATACTGTAGCTGTCCTTCTTGTTGTTGTTCGTGGTTGTTTTGTTGTTGAGAAATGTAAATGTCCGATGCCATCCTCCAAAATGCTGCAGCTGCCACAAACTCCTCATCTACTAACTCCTTTGCATCATCTCCCTCGCTGGATGATGATGATATCCAGCGAAACTTGTCATGTTGTATCTCCTCATTATATAATGATTCCGCTGATTTTCTGGGATTCTTCCAGACTCCTTTGAATATGCCACTCATTAACCCACCCAATAATGGATTATTGCTATTCTTGTCATTCTTCTCCTTGTCTTTTTCGTCACTATTATTTAGCAATTTTGTAATGGTTCCTCGTTCAACTCTTCGCATTCGTCGATCTTCAGTTTCAGTAATACGATCTTTGGATGGATTGGGTGCAAGATCAATTCGATATCGTGGAAAGGTCATTGAAAACATTGGACATGTTTTTGTTGCTGTTGTGGTTGATGTTGATTGTTCATTTCGTTGTGTATTGTCGGTTATTGTTATTACATTCGTACCATATACATTATCATTGATGTTATTGATGGGTGTAACAGTGGAATCTTTCCGTCTTCGTCTCCACCTCTTGCGTAATCGTACAACTGGTCCATCATCATCGTTATCGTCGTCTGTAGAAGCCACCAGCTGCACGTCTTGTGATTGCAGATCATTCTTGACTGATGGATTGGCCGTATGATAGCTTGGAAATAATGCCCGTCGATGATGCCTCTGATGATATTGATGTAGATGATGATAGTTTGTTTGGTGCCAGATAATGGGAAATGAGAAGCATACTATTGGAAGAAGCGCTAATGATAACAATTGGAAGTGATGGCGTGTAGATGCACTCCTAGATGGCTTCATCCTTACAATCAACTAGGACTAGGGATTCAGATAGGTCGCGGTGACACTTGATAGTGTATGCCAACGTGGGGTGGGCGAACATGTGTCTGCCTCTTGGTTGCGGTTGCGGTTGCGGTTGTGACTGTTTTGTGTCTTGGTTTTGGATGTTGTATATTGAGGCTGTGCAGGTGTTGTGTCGTGATGTCAGTGATGTGTGGTGTGGTTCGGTTTTCATTTTCAGGTCCCCCGCGCTGCGTTTTATTTTTTATGATGTACAAATCCAGACACAAAAAGTAGTTCCTGCGTACAAGGTAACCCTGACACAAAAGTAATTATTTGCGCCAGCCGAGAATCGAACTCGGGGCCCAACGATGGCAACGTTGGATTTTACCACTAAACCACTGGCACATGTCATAGATGGGTCCACTCCGGGAATTGAACCCGGGACCTCGTCCACCCTAAAGACGAATCATACCCCTAGACCAAGTGGACTTGTTGACAATTGGATTCGGACTAGGTGCCTGTTTA
>JAZGVS010000929.1:0-11473 GCA_037356235.1 Bacterosira constricta
CAACGATAGGTCCTGACAGCCCCCTTTTCTCACTTACCCCCCCTTTTCTTAGAATTTTGGGGTTCTTCCTGCTTGCAACACGAACCCCCCACTGTCAGTTGGGTAGACAGGATGGCATCAAAACGTTCACAGGTAGCCGGCATGCTCCTACGAGCGTTGTTCCTAAGGTTGCAAATGTAACGGGTGTCACCCTTGACGCCCTTACACATCCCAGGCATTCACAATTGTAGTGGAGAAGTTCTGTCTAGATCCTTTGGATACAAATACAAGGTGGAATGGAAGTTCAAATGCGACAACGAATTTCTCACCTTTTTTACTGCACTTTCCCACTGCCAAAACAGGACTCTTGGCACCTCGTTCATTTAGAGGCAAGTGTCTGTACGAGAGTGACTTCCGCTCTGCTGATGAAGCAGTCACAAGTACCAGATTGGCGGAAACTACCAAAACTAGGAAAAATCAGTTGGGATCCTGGGGAGGCTATTACAGGCCTCTGGCAGTAGATGTAGATCCTCACCTTGACCTGTGAATAACAAGTTTCCAACATAGAGTGCGAACCCTCGGTGCTCGCCAGCTTTGCAGCGCGAACAAGGCATGGCAGGGGGAAAAAATGCCATGGGCTCAGTGCTCAGTACGTTCAGCACTCACGGCCATTAGTCAGACGATCAAGATGGACTCAGGGATCAACCCCGTCAAGCTAACTGGGTCGGACAACTTACTCCTCCCCCTCCAGCTCATGCTCAAAGGATGGAGCAAAGTAGACCCCCCCACTACCAAGAAACTCCCAGTGGAAGCAGATGTCCCAGAGTTCATGGCGGAAATGGGGCAGCGAGAGGGGGCAACCGAGCTGGAAAAGCGGGTGGGAGATTTAGCCCTGGTTGCTTTCTACTACCTCCTGCGAGTAGGAGAATACTCAGTCACAGGAGGAAAAAGCAGCGACAAGCAAACAACACAATTCGCGGTGAAAGACGTAGCTTTCTTCCGCAAAAATGCATTAGGCCAACTCCGGCAACTTTCCCTCAAGGCGCCGGACAAGGATTTGCTCACAGCAGCGGGAGCAACCCTGCGACTCAGAAATCAGAAGAATGGGTGGAAAAATGTATGCATTCACCAGCAAGAAAACGGAGAGGAGTATTTGTGCCCAGTGAGAGCCCTAGCACGCATTGTCATCAGCATCCGGAAGCTCACGGATGATGTTGATACCCTACTCTCAACCTATTGGGACAAAAAGCCCAAAAATGTGAGAGACAAGGATATGCAAAAGGGGATCAAGTTGGCAGCTACAACTCTGGAGTATCCAACCAACAAGGGTATTGCCCCATCTCCCAAATCGATGCGCACTCATTCAGGGCGGGAGGAGCCAATGCTATCCACATGGCAGGCTACCTGGATAGGCAGATCCAGAAGATAGGAAGGTGGAGGAGCGATACGTTCAAAGAGTATATTAGCGATCAGCTCTCAACTTTCTCCGAGGTAATGTCAAAGGCCATGAAGAAGACCGTCAATTTTGTCAACATCGCAGGGGGAGAGCTGACAAATGTAACAACTTCGACACTGACAGCAGCGGAGTACAACTCCCACGTAAGTGCAGCATAAGTATAAGCTGCTGCATCTTCCGACATACCAACTTCCTTAAGGCTCCAACGATAATGATGCTCAGCAGAAACTGAGTTGAAGAGTGAATGCTAGCGAAAGAGCACAAGAGGACACAACTTTTAGAAGAGGAGGGCAGCAGAGGGGACCAAGTTTTGACAGTGCTGGGAAATTGAGTCGCACGCGTGCCATGGCATTCGCATCAATTTCCTTCGCACGGGTGGTGGATACCAAAACCTTGCCCTTAGATGAAAGCTATGCTTCATCCGGTGGGTGCAAAAAGCCAAGGCGTTTAGGGCAAGGGGGTTTGTCAAGTGACTAAACCGCATTTTTGGCACCACCTGGAAAGTTTACAAGTTTAGTACAATTAATATGTATGTGTTCAACTAGAGTGTTTCCCAAGGATGGAGGAACCAAGGTCCAATACGCAGTATTTGACCTGCCCATACTCAGACCTTGGTCAGTATCCTACTAAGGAACCACTATGTACAGTCTTCCGTGGATTAATTGTAGGGACGCCCAACAGCTAGGTACATAAAAACTGCATAAAAAGGTATGTACTTGGAGTACCAGAACAAATTTGTTGATTTCCTGTCTCGCGAAATTTTCAGAATTTGCAAGAGGAAGGATTGAAAAATTGTAGATAGGAATTAATTCATGTTCTGGCGGCTGCCGGAGATCATGGGCCCATCCCAACAATAAATTATTACGTATCAACACGAAAATCATAAAAAAGATCAACTACGGATGAGGACGACATTATCTCGCAGCCCAAGAACGACGACATCTCGCAGCTCAACGCAAACGACTATGATATCAATCTGGTAGAGCCACACGGCATAGCACTCTGGCAGAGCCAAATGGCCATGTGATTATACTGACACCCTCTGGAACACACGTTGCATGTTGCATGTTGCGCGTGTTTGCCTGCAGGATGTTGCATTTTTTGTGTTCCGGTGTTGCGTGCTATTTTGCTTACTATCTCGCATAAAATAGCCATCATCTATTACCTCTACTCTTAACACTCGCCACTTCGGCCTCTCTCTAGCACCAATATATCCAGAAATAAACGCATATAACATGGCGAAGACACCGGCCGCCTCGTCACCGGCAAACAAATCTTTGGCGACACCCAAGAAAAAGGCAAGTGGCACCGCCTGCCAATACAAAAAGACGCAAACCAAAAAGACAGCGAAAACTTCCAAGACCAAAACAACCCCCACGTCGTCGTCGTCGTCGGGGCAACAACGAAAAGATGCCGTCGTCACCACCTCTGAAACTGTCCTGTACGAAGACAACGCCAAGAAATTCCTTTCTCATGTTCAATTCATCCCTCGACGAGATAAGTTTATGAAGAATGATCCCCTGTCTCAACCGACATTTAGCGGTAGCAATGACAATGGAGATGTTGACACGTGGCGTGTCACCATTGGCGACTTGGCCTGCATTGAAAATCCATCATCATTAGCATCAGAGGATAAACGTAACTTTCCCCCAGGAAAAATCAATAAAAAAGGTGCCACTCTCGCCCCCTTCACTGTGGGATGGAGACCATGCCAAATCCTCTCTCTCTTTCGTGAGCGTGTTACCATTCGTCCTAAAAGTGAATTGTCCACAAAGAAGAAGGGATGGGGACCTTTAAAGATGGAAGTGCGGTGGTTTTATCGCAATGCTGCCGATTTGGACGAGAGGAATGTCCGGTATGAAAAAAAATTGTTGGAGAGGAAGAGGAAGGAGGAGAAGAAGAATGGTGGGTCTAATGTTAAGAAGGATACGAGGAAGAAGAATAGTGGGGTGGGGGAAGTATTGGAAAGTGATCATGTCATGGTGCTGGATGCATCTTTGCTTTTGGGGAGGTTGGCTTGGACAAGGGACAATGGCTGTCTCATGTATCCAGTACCAACAGTGGTACATTCTTGCCATCGATACTACCTTCACGATGATCAGGATATCATCGAATTATACAATGAGGATGAGAACAATACAATGATGTTGATAAGGGGGCTGGAATGCTCAGATATGCTACACCATAAGAATAAGGATGCTGTGAAAAAGGCGGCGTACAAGTATTTGGGCCTGTCTCTCCCCCCTGAAAGCAAAAATGGCAAGCCCAACAAGAACGAATCACTGATCACCCTCCCCACTCCCACAACGAAGATCCAGTACATGAAAGGGAATGAGGTTGCCTATTACACATCTTGTAACCTCACCCATTCATGGTCCCAGATGACACAGAGTGTCAACCTACTGTGTCCTCAAGCAGCAAAGCAACATGATTGTTCATTATTTGACAAGAAGTGGAAACTGTGCGTTGGAGATGTGGTGGCAGTGCATTGCGAGGAATCCACGGCCGCATCGGGCGTAGATGATATTTCAGGTAGAGATGAGTGGTATCCGTATCGTGTGCCATGGAGTCATTGTCAGGTGACAGCCATCTTCAGAGATGTGGATGGAAAGAAATTAGATTCCTATGGAGTAGACACTACTTCTACCGTAGTCGACACCTCGGTCTCTTGTGAAATTCGATGGTTCCCTCGTATCCCCGAAGCAATTCCATTGTGCCAAAAGAAGCCAACTGTGCTCAAACATCTCGATGCAATTGCAAACGATGTCGAACGCACCTCGGAACAAATTCTCGAAGGGAAACAAATCTCCATTATTAATTGTGATGCCCTGTTGGGTCCCATATTCATTGACGAGGTGGTGTCAAGTCCAACTCCGCCTAGCTTTTTGATCCAAAATCGGAGGACTGTTTCAGACAAAGTTTCATGCGACGAGGAGGGGAGGCCGGGTCTTCCGCGGAATATGTTTGATTATGATCGTGATTCGATGATGCGGGTGCAGCGTGGTGTGGTGGATGCATCGAAGCGATTTTATGGTCCTAAATTGAAGGATACAATCATGAGGGCGGTAATGCAATGCAGAGAGGAGAGAGCGGAGGAGATTAGAAAAGAGTTGGAGCTGTCTCAGTTGGCATTGGAAGAAGAGGTTGAAATGATGGAAATGGAAATGGAAGCTGCCAGAGTGGCTTGTGATATTGCAGATTCAGCTGATCCGTTTGAATTTGGAGAAAGTCCCCATAACAAACGTCAGTTGTTTAGTGATGATGATTTCAGTGAGAATGATGAAAAAAGTAAAAGGCTTCGATCTTCCACAAATGAAAGTTCATCAGAGAAGGCTCCGCAAGATTCAACAAAATCAGAGTCAGAAGCCCACCGTGATAAACCAAGAAAAAATGCAAAGAAAAAGAAGCAGACAACTGAAACACCTGCCCCGTATATGACGAGAGTGAGCTGCTGCTCCGATCCTTTTCACGTGGATGTATCAGCACTCAAGAGTTTCTACAAGGAGGTGGAAATCCTTCCTCCAGTGGATTCGTACCATGACAATTTTTTATGCAGAGGGAGTGATGCTAAACAAGGAAAAGGACAGTGGAAGGTGAACCTAGGAGACACAGTAACAATTGATGTGGAGCAGCAGCAAAAATCCAAAGAATGCAGCTCCATGGTTCATTTCCCTTTTGTTGTTCCGTGGTCTCCCGCCGAAGTTGTCTCCATCTACCAAGTTCACAAGACAAAAGAATCGTGTGCAAAACTTTGTGAGGCACTTTCCAGGAAAGATCAAGGAAAGAAGAGTGCTGAGAGGGTTACGTCACAAGACAACATCGCTGGTGAAATTATGATTGAGGTCAGATGGTTGTACAGAACTCATGAGATTCCAGGTGCATCGAAGAAAAAAACTGAATCAGTCGATGATGGCATCTTGGAAGAGGTGTTTGAAACAGATCAAATCGATAATTGTTCAGCCGATAGCATTCTTTCGCCAGTCACATTGCATGATGTGACCACGCTTTCGACTGCACCCAGTAGTGTTTTAGGGATGCCGCTCATTAATTATCATTGCAACCGATTATGGTCGATCCATAGACGCTCCTTCGTTCCTAGTGGCTCATTGAGGAACCGTGTATCGAGAGGGCGGATGCATTCAGTGCACAAAGCTGCTTTTGACAAGCTTCAGCGTGGGTCATACGCTGGAAGCACAGCGCCCTCACGTGACAAACCATGGAACGAGGCCTTTCAATTCGCGATTCAAAAGCTGTCATTGGCAGAAGCCGCTCAAGATACGCAAGAGAATGGGATGGTTCTTGCATGTCGTGAAGAGGAGCGCAAACAGATTACAAGCTTCTTGAAAACAGCCATACGTGGCTCAAATAATAATGTTGGACAAGAGGAAGGGACTAAGAAAATGAAATCTTCTTTGTTCATCGCTGGCCCCCCAGGTACAGGGAAGACGGCATCGGTTAGATCAATCATAGCTGAACTCCAGAGTGAGCAGCACAAAGGATTATTGCCAGAGTTTAATTTCATTTCTTTGAATGGCATGGAATTGCGACATCCATTTGACGCCTATGTCAAGTTTTGGGAAGCAGTCAGTGGCCCAAGAAAGGAAAAATTATCTGCAGGTGATGCAATCTATCAACTTGAACATTATTTCTGCGGAGAGAGCGAAGTCCAGGAAGATAGTTCAGATTCCGAGAGTGACGATGGCAAAAGAATTAAAGAGGAAGAAAACAAAAATGCTGATATTTCTGAGCGGCCTGTCACCGTCTTGATGCTGGATGAAATTGATTACCTTCAGACGAAAAAGGAGACTCTCATGTATAATTTCTTTGATTGGCCACTTCGAGCAACGCTGGCAAGATTGGTGGTCATTGGGATATCAAATACAATCAACCTTCCAGAGAAGCTTTCAATGCGAGTTCAATCGCGAATAGGTGGAGACCGATGTCATTTTCAAGCATACAATGTGCAAGACACTATTACAATTTTGAAGTCCAGGCTTGGCATTCTGGGTGACACCCCTTGCTACCCGGTATTTGAAGAGGATGCCATTAAGGTAAGTGGCTTTGTTTCGCATCTTGTCATGGATATTTGGCTGTTTTGAGTTCCTAACATTGGGCCATTATAAATTTATTACCAAATAATCCTGTCAGTTTGCAGCACGGAAGACTGCTAATCTCTCGGGAGATATTAGGAAGGCATTCCATATGTGCAAAGTGGCTGCAGAAATCGCGTTTGAGGATTACAGCAGTGGCAATCAGCAACTGGCAGCAGGTTCTCAGCCAATTGTTCGTATATCTCATGTGCAAAAGGGCAGCCGGGACATGTTCACTTCAATAGTACTTAAAGCAGTATCATGCTCGACAGACTACGAAGCGCTCTTACTAATTTCTCTTGGCGCATTGAAGCGAGGTCGCGAGGACGGCAGTTTCCAAGTCAAAGAGATTCTTACAAAGATTGAATCTATTGCTAATGGTTCAGGTCAACCTAGATACATGAATGCACGACTCTCCTTTGCAGATGTACTTGGAATGGTGAATCGTATGGGTGACGTAAGTGCACAGCCACTTCAAACAATTTCTTGTTGTACAGCCTTTTTGTTTAATCATTGTCTCTCTCTACCATATTTTCCTTCCACGTGCTCCAGGCTGGTATTATTCAACTGGACACCTACATGAGTTCACCATGGCCTTGGATATCGACGTCACTTCATACGTATGAAATCCTTGCTTCTTACAGAGACACACGCCACAGAAAGATCGCAGAGAGGCACCTGGCTGAACAAAGGCTTTTCTAGGATATCAGCCGGAAGTACTTGATTGAAATTCTCACCACATTCACCTGATCTACGAAATAAATAATTTAGTGACCTATTGTAACAGCAGGAACTACTTTTTATCAGAAGTGCATCACTTAAATGCCTCTACTCCATGTCACATTCCTCTTCAACTCTATCAAGAAACAAAGGCACTTCACCCTTGACTCCCCGCTCCAACACTGCACGCTGTATCCGCCCATGTTCAATAAAGGCAACTTGTTCTACACTTTTACTCAGATCTTTCGTCCTTTTCAAGAACTTACGATATCGGCTGTTGGGATCATCATCCCAAAAGAAGTTGTCATGAGGGACTTTTCCGCTCTTGACATAATTCGTTTGAAACTCTCCTAAATAGTATTTCATTTCCTGGATCCATCCTTCGTCACGTTTCAGACGGAGTAGAATTGCACCTTTTGTTGCTGTTTGTCTAACCATTATGGCAGATGTGCATATTGGTGTGGGATTGGATTCCCTTGACTGATCAAGGTTGACCGAGTCACCTACACACAGCATCTCCATCATGAGTTGAGGAATGTACATGGGTGGAATCTGTCTCTCTAATTGAAAATCACGAATGAGGTAGTGCTTTGGAACCCCCCGGTCTTCTTCCTGCATATCTTCCCCACGATCGTCTCCTTGCTCCTTATCTTTCTTATTTTTTTTCTTCTTCCCTTTATTTTTCTTGCGACTATTGTTGTTGGAATGACCCTTTTTCTTCGCATTTGTGAAATGTGGTGAGACTCTATTCCACACGAATGGGCAATGATTCTTTACTTCCAGTACTTCAACAGTCCCATTGCCATGGCATATAATAGCATCTGGAGACGCCCCAATCTTAACTCCCTGTAGTGAAAGGTCATCACTTTCATCATCAAATCCAGCACCACACATGCCCACTTCATGGATAACTGTATCACTATCTGTACCGCAAAAGTAGTTCAATGCCGTGAGTATCGATGTAGCCTCTTGTGCATTGCCCCATTGCATTCTTGTTTTCATGGGTGATGGTGTTAAATGATGATGTTCTAGGTACGCCTTCCTCTCGGACAGCTCCTCATGTGTGAGGTGAGGTATGTATTTTGCAGTGAACGGAAATGGCTTTGTGCGCATAGCGTTGATTCGTAATTTAGAAGCAGGGACCCATAACCGATCCGACTCCCTTGTATCAGGTCTCCAAGACCCCACAGCTTCTTCTTCTTCATTTTCAAGACCAAATCCAGATCGTCCTTCGCACAAGATTTGCTCCATCCCCATTAAGCTGTTCATATCATCCTCTGGGTCTTTACATAATCTATTCCAAGCACCCATGCCACCTCTCTGCAGACTCTTGGGAATACCAAGAAATTGAGCGGCTTTTGGCTCCAAGAAACCCAATGCTGCCGAGCATTGTGACGTGGTACAACGGCCTGTATGCAAGTAATCCCATTGCCACGAATCTTGACGAAAATTACGAACATGTTCTTTCGTTGGGAGTTCATTTATCAAGTTGGGAGGAGGCAGCGGTTGGAAATTGGGGTGGCTGCGTAGATGGGACATTGATATCGCACGCCAATGTACGTCGGGTAGGTTTCCTGTTCTGGGCATCCTTATTCTTTTCTTGCAGTTCTGTTCATCGTGCGATGATGTTGTTGTTGAAGCTGATGCAACTGACGATGCTTCTGGAGGTAGTGGGCTGTAGACAACTTGATCACCTGCACCATCATTTTCTACATTTGCATGCAAGGCTGTCGTCGCTTTGATTTCTTTTCTTTCTGGCCTGATAACATGTGAAGCACATGGTACCTGAGATGGTATCAACGAAAATGCTGTCATGACTGCCAGTGTGTTATCCAAGAGAAATAGTAGTAGTAGAATGAGAGGGTAGATCATGGGTCATGGGTGTTTGTGGGGAGACGGTAAAAGTGGCAAAGTGAGTGAAGGAAGCAGTTTCACGGAAAAATCCAGAGGAGTCACGAATCTACACGAATATCGCTGTGATGTGGTTTAGCTGTATCGAGCTTCTTGCTGTTCGTTGTATTGTGGTAGCTGGTATCGAGGAATGATCGCCCTCCTCCCTATTGAGTCATTTTTCGCCATGGTCGATGATGTCGCTCGTCGCTCCTCGCCCTCTCGGCTCGCTCATACCTACCTACCGTAGATAGGTACCTCCTGCCAAATTCTTTCTGGGGCTTCTTCATCTTCAATCTTTCGCTTCAACTTCACTGAAACGCACTAAAGTACAGAAAGTATTTCTAATACAATCTAGTCTACTAGAATTCAAGATAAAAGTGATAGAGCTGAAAACTTATGCACGCTGGGTGGAGCATTATTTGCACCTTTTTGCTGGCAATTTTTTTCAGAATAAGGTATGGTATCAGCGACATAATAAGTGCGCAAGGTGAATTCCCCGCTTGAGTCACATTTCTAAAACACTCCATTCAAAAGAACCAAAGAATGATGTTTGATGTGCGCTTGCCCTCTTTTCCGATGACTATCGCTGAAAGGCAATCTGGGCTTCAGAAATTGCATTTTTTATTCTCTGGGGTGCATTCTTTTGAGTAGACACGTCGCTCGAAGGCCAGACGACCGAAACGTCAGTCATCGCAACTAGCTCGCACTCGCAATTCGCGCAATCAACGTTGCTGTTGGCTGTTGGCTGTTGGCTGTTGGGTAAGTAGAAGTAGGTAGGTAGGTGTAGAAGTAGGAGGTAGGTATCTCTCTAGAGGTACATAGATACTTCTACCTAGTAGGTAGAGGCCTGTAGATAGAGGCAGGATAGAGGCCACCACCAGCATGGTTGCCGCTGTCAGATATCTACCTACTCTACTACTACTACAGCAGACAGCAGACTACTAACATACTTCTTGTTGCTGCGACTAGATACACATTATCAATAAAGATCCACGAGCAACTATTATTTTGAAGCCCATCCCCCCCGCACACAAATATTTTTCAGTGCCACTGAGAAAAGGAGTAGACAATTAACACTTGTCAGATATACATTTCATCGAGAAGCACACGCGCGCGTCATCTAGCACATCTTATCAGTGATTTCGACCATGGCAGACAACAAGCATTATCACCAAGGTGAGATTCTAATTTGACTTATTGATAATTTTTTCTTCCCTTTGGTACCGTCTAATCAGACACGACTCGGTGGTATTTCGTTACAAATCGAACAAATATTCCCTTTCCATCATAAACCATGCACCCAGGGCATGACCTCAAGTCCCTCGCGCTTAATTTAGCAACAATCCTTCTATTCTTCTTACCATTCGCAATTTACTTCGGGAAAGAAGAGAAAGCATATTTCTACATTGGCGTGGTGGGGGCTTTTATGTTATTGGCAGTGATTGTACCACCGTTTGGATGGTTGAGACCTCATGTTTACACGGATATGCCTGGTAATGAACCAATGCAGTTTCGAAAAAGTAATTGAGATTTGTTACTTCTGAGGGATGGGATTGTCATTAAAAAAATATGAACAACACTTTTTTGATGGATGGATTTATTTGGTGGTAATGTGAGAGAGTAGGGCGGAATGCATACTCATGATGAGATAGATGTTGAAATGATATCCTTGAATTTGTATCAGCCATTCTGCCGATGGCATTCATACAATATTGGGACGAAAATGGAGCAGCAGAGAGTGGGGCAACGTGTGTGAAGTAGAACGTTATATTTGAAGTTATAATAATTCTTCAAAACTAGTTGTAGTGGAACCCTCGTTGCTTTAACTTCTATTCCGGTCTGATGCATTGAACGTATCATTGCTCCCTAAATGGAGATGGTGCAATATCCAATATGGCCAGATGTGGTGACAGAATAAAACTATTTCATATTCTTTACAGCCTCTTCAATATCAATCGAGCAACTAGTCCATGCCGCCCCCATACCTAAACCAGCACCAAATGCAGTGATTGCTTTCCGCGCTCCCCCGGCACCTCCTCCTCTTGCCAATACAATGCTGGAAAGTCCACCAATAAATAAACCCGCTGAGACATACATAATGCCTCGCTCTGATCCTTGTTTTAGGATATTGGAAATAACATTCTCCGAGGATGTGGATGTAGAGGAGGATGTTTGGCTTTGTTGAGAGGAAGACATGGTGTACTGTTGTTGTGTGCTAAGAATTTCTATTTCAGCTATTCTCCATATATTATTCACCAAAATTGGATTACTGTCAAGAAGTGCAACAAGAGGCGCATCATCAGTGTTGGAAAGAAGTTCATCGAAAAAAAAGGAT
>JAZGVS010000930.1:0-11487 GCA_037356235.1 Bacterosira constricta
TTGTGGCTGACCTGCTCGCACAAATATTTCAAAAAAGCCCGAAAATCACCAGTGATGTACTACCTTAAGCCCCCCCAACTAGAAAAATGCAGAGCGGTCCAAATTATTGCACTGCATTTTCGTGTTTTGATGATGGATTTTTCATCCAATTGTTGCATTTCATGTGATGATTTTTACCGGTGCATCTAATGCACCGGTACCCACGTAGAGTTGTAGGTACCAGATAGACAGACATAGAGCATCCCCCATAGTAGGGTACGTAGGAACTATATCCCGCGGATACGAACAGATACCTACCCATTTATTATATCCTTGATCCTACCCGCGCGAAAACTATGACTCAGCTGCGACTCCTGCCGTATCTTATTTAGATCAAAGATAGGAACTTGGTATATCTTCCCTTGACGTCTGACAATATGGTCTAAATCCACCCATTTTAGCAATCATTATATCTGAATTGTCATAAATTATATCTTCGGGATTTGATAGAAATGGTTCTCATCCAATCTTCTGCCAATCGTCTTGAAGCATGATGTGCTCCTCGCTTGAAGTGGCCCATTCACATCACCAGGTGTTGTATGTAGGTATGTAGCAGGATGCGACATCTCTAGGTAGAACATTGCAAGCAGCAAGCAGGGTTCGTATTGCTATTGCACTGTCTCCCAACTTCTTCATGGGTGTCAGGGCAGTGTCAGGGTTAGAAAGAATGCACACACATCATACATACATCATACCGCAAGCTATCGTTTTGTGCATGCCGTCACATTTCGAATCGGCAGTACATAACATATAATCCTCATCAGTTCCAACCATTCCCTACATCACCATCATCATCATGGACAGCAGCAGCAGCAACGACAACAACTCTCTCAAATCCGACCATCCCGTAATCGTCGGCTCACCGCAACGAAAGAGCGATGGCGGCCCTGAAATCGGACGTAACTTCTACATCAACAAAAATCGAAACACAGACGAGGCCATCTGGGGTGGCGCATCCGACAGCAACAGTGACGATCATAGCTTCAGCAGCCTCTCTGGCGGAATCACCACAATCTCCAAGGTTGTCGGTAGACGATATGGCGGACTTGAAATCGCTGATATAGAGAATGCCGGAGGTGATGCTGGCTTTGACGATAATACGACGATATGTCCTACGAAGGATGAGTTTGATTATTCATATGCATATCATCACAATGCCCATCATGCTGTTCATATAAATTTGGAGGCTGTGGATATGCAGGAACATACCAACTCGAATACTAACACGGAAGATCGCAGTTCATTGAGCAGTTTGACAAATGACTTTGTTCCAACGTATGATGACAAGGGTCGATTTGCAACGTTTGGACGAAAGGGAAAACACAACAGTTCTTCCTCCAAGAAACAACAGCAACAACAACAGCCGAATGGCAATAATTCTCAAGTACCGAAATCCATCAATGGAGACTTTGATCGTCAAAAAATATGTACGCCTCCACGCCGCAAAAAGGACAAGTTAATCGGAGGCTCGCCATGGTATACCCATCACAGTATAGCACAACAGTCGAAAACGAATACACATTCCATCACAGATCCAAGCGTGGGGACACCACCAACTACTCCAGAGCGGCACAATTGCCTAGGAAAGGATTTTCTCACGTCGCTGGAACATATTGATTCATTGGTACGATTGCCACCCAGTCAGATACCTCCACCAGAACAAGCATTGAACAATAATAATAAATGCAGGAGCGTTGCTGGAAATGATGATATGGATTCTCACATGTATACCAATGATACCTCCATGCGCAGTATTGACTTTGGATCGTATATCTATCAAAAGTACAATGATGCATCACGACGAAAAAAGATGTTAGTGCTGCTTGTCGTGGTCATGTTATTAGTATGCATTGCTGCCATCATGGTGGCAGCTTTTGGTGGTGTTAGTGAGAATAGTACACAAAGTGGTAATGGGGACGGAAGCAATATTGATGCGGTTGTGTACGAAAAGGATTATGGAAGTCGAGACTTTGATGATGAAGATCAACCTTTTCCGGATGTTGTGAATAATGATGTGGAGGAATCTATATTGGAGTTGAATTTCCCGGACGAAGAACACGAGGATTTGGAATCTGAACCATCTGACAACTCTCCCAGTAGTGTGGATAGTACATCTGACCACAGTAACAAAAGCGAATCGCCATCGGATGGCAATGTGAGGTCGCCTACACCTTCGCCTATATTGGAAAGCCAATCGGGAGGAATACCTACACGATTCCCCATCATTGAAAATGAATATACAGCTCCCTCATTTGAAGATACTGCCAATAATGATGAATTATCAGGTAACGAACAAGAACCACCTACATCATCCCTGGAGATTGAAACCAATCATACACTACCAACTATTTTTATGCCAAATACTCCGTCGACAACTCCCATGCCTACTACATCTTCTTCGCCTACTTTGGGAGGAACAGATTTGACTCCATCACCATCGAGTCAGGCTCACATCGTTACCGACAAACCAACAATAATTTCAACAGCTATTTCATCACCAAGCAACTTCTTTAAGTGGGATGAATTGTTTAATGAATACTATTCTGCCTCCACTTCAAGGGCGCCGACCAGTGAGCCTTCGCCAAGACCGTCAAGCCGTAAACCGACTGGAATGCCAACGTCATCGATAATCTATCTTACGTCAAGTTCCGATACGAGTATATTTCGTAATAGACCTGACAATAATTATGATGCATCGACATACCTCACCGTCAAGGGACTTGATCGCGGAGAATCCTTTTTAAGATTCGATGTATCCGCCATCTCTGGCAAGGGTATCGCACAGGCAGTATTGCGATTGCATTCTGTCAATGGCGAAGGGAATGGATTACAGAGTGTCAAGGTGGACATGTTACCCCTTGCAGGTGGATGGAATGGGAATACCATCACGTGGAATAATCCAGTACAGTCCGCACAAGCTGTGAATGTCGGATCATTCTCAGCACGGGGATATGCACAGCGATTTGAACGAAGTCCGACATTGCATGAAGTGGATGTCACGAGAGCATTTCGACAGCCAACGACTGCCTCCAACGAGGGGTTTAAGGTAGTTAGTTTCAAGGTCTATTCTGATGTGGATACAATGAACGGCAGGGTAGATTTTGCGAGTAGTGAAATGAACAATGGCTATGCTGAGCCAGAGTTGGTCATTCTTCTGGCATCAGATGGTGAAATTCTCACTTCCTATCCGACAAATGAGCCGACTGTCAAACCATCGAGAAAGCCGTCGGAGTCCCCAATTGAAAGTCCAACGAATGACCCTACTTATAGGTATGTTTTGCATTAGTGCTTCGTGTTCTTTCTCTATTTTCCATGTGCATATTTTATATGATACGAATCAGGAATGCAAATACTAATATTCGTTTGTTTTTATCAGCCCATCGACTTCGCCTACCGACATGCTTATAACAATGAATCCAACCAGGAAGCCAACCAAGAAGCCAACCACAAGAAAGCCAACGCGTCGTCCCAAAAGTAAGCCAACACGCCGTCCCATTATCACAGATACTCCAACAATTGAGACTCGTATGCCAACCATGTATCCTACGACAACCTCGACAGTCTTGACAACAACAACAATAACCACACGATTTTTCCCTGAATGCCCTGAAGTTCATTTGGAATCAAAGACATACACCATCGGAAACTACGTATCATTTCCTAGTCGTACCCCTAAGATGGATGTGTACCAATGCCAGGGTGATAATTGTGCAGCGGGATTCATACTCCGCCCAGAAGCTCCGGATACTAATTTCAGTGGTTGGGGGTTGGTCGGATTTTGTGATACACCCCTCACCACCGATTTGCCGACTTTGGGGCCAGCTTTGAGCCCCACACCGATTCCAACTGCTGAGACTACATCAAATCCGTCGCCTCGTCCTACCATTCTTACACTGGATCCAACAACAAGGCCATCGGTCAGCCCTACATCAAGACCCGTGTCGAGTCAACCAACCAAATATCCTACCACATCTCCCACTCCTCCAGTAAGAAGACTCAGCATTCTTTGACTTATAATATGCCACGTTGATGAAATGTCTTATATTATTGTTTCTTTAATTCACAGCCAACGTTCAATCCTACCCCTCAGCCAAACCCTCAGGTATTTGCTTCTTTTTATTTATGACCCCTCAATTTTATTTTCCATGAATACATCATCTGATTCAAAAATCGTAACATCACAGCCTACAACGAATCCAACCCCTGAGCCCACTCCGCGGCCCACTGAGAAACCAACCCCTCAGCCATCAACATCCCAGACCCTCACTGAACCTCCTATCCCTGAGGTAAGTGTTATTACCATTCTCTGACACACACACATTCCTGTTGCATATAACTTACGTACATCACATATTTCACAGCCCACTCCACTTCCAACTACATCAGCGCCCATGCCTGAGCCCACGAATGAGCCAACTCCAACACCCATACCTGAGCTCACGAATAAACCAACTCCATCACCCACGCCTGAGCCCACGCCGGAGCCCATGAATAAACCAACTCCAGCACCCACCTCTGAGCCCAGTTTTAAACCAACACCCATGCCTGAGCTCACGACTAACCCAACTCCATCACCCACGCCTGAGCCCACGCCTGAGCCCATGAATAAACTAACTCCAGCACCCACCGCCACGTCTCAGCCCAGTTTTATTGGTATTGTAGATACAGCCGAACCATCATATGAGTGAAACTGTCTCTAGAATTGTACAGAAGAAGTAATCTAAATTATTTGTATTCTTGTATGTAGCTCGTGTCATGCATGGTATCCCAATATTACATTAGATTACATTGTACGACAATCACTTGTGCACTATTCAAATTTCCATTCCTTCACGTAGTGAGTACATTATGCATAAAATGCTCCTATCTGATTGCAAGAAGTTGCAAAGTGCTCTGCATCTAAGGTTAGGGTTCTTCGTGTGGCGGACGGAGACGGATCGGATGGATGAGCGGTGAGCGGAGAGCGGAGAGAGATGTTTTGACACCTATCATCGCTAAATGATGCCTTTCTACGTAGGAATATTACATATTATCGTACATCTGGGATGAACATTGTCAAGAATTGTGTACAATCGCATCTCCCTAGAGAGTATTTAGCTGTATTTAGGTATCTACTTTTACAGGTAATAAATAATGCATCCATTCCGCGCCGCGTGTGTCGCTTTCCTCTTTGTTCTTGACTGGCGTGGATTCTCATAGGTTCTCATCATCTGTTCTCATTGTCACGCACATCTCATTGTACCCTTTCACTGCTGCGCACTTCGCATATTCTTCTACAGCCTCTTTATTCCATTTTCCTATCGTTTGTTCCAAATAAGATTAGTCTCTGCCAATCGAACAAAGGCGCAATCATGACTAATAACTCATATTACACAGCTGCAGCAATAATCGGCACTCCTTCTTCTTCTGAAAATCAAAACCAAGAACAAGAACAAGAAATAAAAGGACGGCCAGAAATCGGAAAGATTTTTTACATCAACAGCGGCTTTGATGAGGTCAAATCAGCCAGCAGTTTAAGCAGCCTCTCGGGATGTATAACAAACATGAGTAATGTTCGTTTTGAAGTCTTCTCAACGAAATATGATATTGAGAGTGCGGGAGGGAACATCGAGGAAAATCGCTTAGGCCACCAGTTTGGAGTTGCACATGGACAAGAGAACACCAATACAGAGGATAAGTCATCCATGAGCAGCCTAACTAACGACTTTTTTGTCCCAACATTTGATGGTAAAGACAGATTTTCTACGTTTGGGAGGAGGAAGGGGAAGCAATTCGAATCACAACTTCTTGATGACATCGATGACACAAGTCATCAAATGGAAAGGGATGGTGTATTGGCTGATGGTTCTCCTTGGTACAGTGTCCAACAAAATGGCGCAACCATTTACCCTTCAGTCCAAGTCTCGACAAGCATCATTTCATCTTCACACGAAGTAGCAATCAACGTTCCCAAAAACAAGGAATTGGATACACCACCTCCAACACCCTCATCCATGCGGCCTTCAATCCATCGTATAAGGGGCCTTGACAACAACTATACAAGTGATTCTTCTCAAAACATTGATGTCACACTAACATCTTTCAGGGCGTATATCCATGAGAAGTACACGAGTGCTTCTTGTAGGAAGAAGTTGACGGTCGTTGGCGCGGTTGTTGTGTTTCTAATTTGTATCATTGCTATAACTGCGGCAGCTTTCAATGCAAAGCATAGTGATGTGAAAAATGAGATAAGCTCCTTTCAGGTTAGCCAACAGTATGGAAATGAGAAGAACAATGGTTATTCCCTTGATATCCAATTGAACAGTACCACAACTGACGGTTTGTTTTCTTCTACTCATAAGCCTACACTGCCCCCTGCACAGTCATCTCACACTTCATCTAGCCACATATCAGCGTCTCCTGTTGTATCGACAACGGAACCAACAATTAATGAGCCAGCGCAAGTGTCAACAAGCACTCAACCACCAACCACCAAATCGATCCAAATAGCAACATCTGCTGTTATATCGGCAGCATCTACAAGTACTGAATCATTATCAACAGTTCCATCAAGCCAAATAACAACTGCTCCGTTGTCAAGTGCCTCAGTTGCAACATCTTCATCTTCATCCACTATAACAAATGCAACGTTTGCTTCGACGGATGCCAATTTTTCTTCAACCAATGAACCATCATCATCGGTTTCATTGAGCCAAATAACAACCACAACCTCTACCCATATTTCGACAAGAGCATATACGACCACTCTATCGAAGCTCCCAACACTTACTTCTAATACTGTGGATCCACCGCTAGTATCAGCTAGCTCTGAACTATCCTCAACGGTTTCAACCACAGCCTCAACAACTGCAGTTGGATCCATGAAAGATCACACATCTCAACCTTCGGTCAGTCCAACGCAGAAATCCACACGGGGGCCTTCTTCTTCGCCATCAAGCTCCAGCTCTGCACCAACTACACAGCCAGATCCCTTGTCGATATTTCTAAAACCGATCTTCGATACAAACATATTCCGAAATAGACCAAACACAAGTTTCGCGAATTCCACTTACCTAACCGTCAAAGGTCTGCACAAAGCTTCTTCGTTTCTGTGGTTCGATGTCTCTGTAATATCAGGGAGCGTTGTTTCAAAGGCCGTGTTGCGTTTGTATTCTATACTGCGAACCAATGAGGATAACAATGAGGAAGTTGGCGGCCTGAGAGGTATCAGTGTAGATATGCTTCCTTTCGCTAGTACCTGGGACGATTACTTTGTCACTTCGGGCAATCCAGCCGAGTCTAAGAAAAATATCCAGGTTGGATCATTTTCAGTTGAAGGATACCCATACACATTGAAAAATACACTCCAGAGGATTCATGAAGTAGATGTGACAAGTGCTTTTAGAAAATCAGCAAATTCTGAAGGTTTCGCCACCATTTGCTTCAGGCTCTATTCTGATGACAATACCACAGGTAGGATCGACTTCGCAAGTAGCGAGTGGAATGATTTGGGCTTTTCTGGACCAGAGTTGGTCATGGAATTGTCCGATACTCAATTCCCAACAACCCCGCCCACAACAACCAGTCCCGCGTNTCCACACCCTCCATATCACCGTCAACAACTCCATCCAAGACACCATCACCGAAATCTTCCACACCCTCAATCTCACCATCGACAACTCCATCCAAAACATCATCACCAACATCTTCCACGCCCTCCATCTTGTCATCAACAACTCCATCCAAGTCATCATTACCAACATCTTCCACGCCCTCCACCTCGCCATCAACAACTCCATCCAAGTCATCATCACCAACATATTTACTACCCAGTGAATGCGAAGTCAAGTGCGAAAAGGATAGGAATAAAATGCTCCAGCGTGAATTTGGCTTTGATTCAACTGATGAATATATCGACAACTGCATACAGACAACTCTGAATTGCACTGAAGATAATAAAAGATGCAAGAAGAATTGCCAAAAAGACGCAGAGAAAGCGGAGGAAGATGCTTTGAAAAAAGTTGAAGGGCACGTCATTAAGTGCAAAAACAAGTGCCCAATTGTTACCGATACACCATTGGCTGATGACCATGTTCGTACGAAATCTTCAGGAGATTATGACGATGACATGCTTGATTTTATGTATTTTGCGCCGTAAAAGGCTAAGGTTTGGAGAGAAAAAGTAGCAGGAATAAGAACAGCAAAACAGCTTCCCTCAATAATAATATTGTAATACGACTTAACTCATTTAGGATATACAATTTCAGATCTCAAAAGGGAAACGAATGCGAAAGACAAGGGCATTTGAACTGCCTCTTCTAAACCTTTCAGCGCCGTCAATCGTATGTGTACATGTCTTCCCGGAGTCCAAAATCGATCACTGATGACTCTTTGATCTTGCAACCACAAGTCTTGATGAATTTGTTACTTACCCTTCGATTGTTAAATCGGCCAAAACTTGCAATTCTTGATGCACTTCCCGGTGCAAACAACGATGTATCTTTCCACGATAATTTTTTTCGTTCACTCAGCAGCATTCCCGTGGTATTTTTTCTGGATCTACAATCCAACAATCCCAAAACGATTGCTGATCACTGTGGCATATCCGTGAATTCTTCTTCCTCTGCATAGTTTCCAAGGACAGAATCCACCAAATGCCAAGTCACAACTTGGCTTGGCTGATGATGTAGTAGACGCCGGGTACAACTTTCTGCCATGAATCCTGCATCAAAAGAAATTTGTCCTCGAGGATTACCAGATTGGCCTTATTCACCACAACAGCAAATTTATTGAATGGTACATTTTATCTGCAGGATCACAATTCTTTCCAACACCCACGACATACCCTCTTTATTCCTTCCTCAAATCCTCGATACCATAAACACCAATGTGACCAAAGCCCTCTAGCAGTATAAGTACGTATGCAAGTAGGTGCAGAATGAGTGAGAATGTAGGAAGTAAGGACAGAGTGAGTAAAGTTAGTGAGTAGTACAGGAGGTAAGCGCAGAAGAAGAAACACTTAGTCTTAACAAGAGAAGCAGTGTCACCGGAATCAGCTTTAAAAAAAGGAATGGAAAATCGAATTTCAGAGAATGCTGTAAATACCGATGAAGAGAACACAACCAAACAAAGATTCGGGCAACTGGAAGTTTAACAGAGTTGGAATCAAACAAGCATAAGAAATCAATTTGAATAATACCTGATAAACATAAAATTAGTGCTGTGAAATGATCATCAAGTATAGGACAGTGAGTTTTCGCGTTATCAAAGAAAACTGCGTTCGCTCTGCACTCTGCACAACGCTACACTTCTGTTATTGCTGGGTTATCTAATTCTATGACTCGTTCCGTTTTGGAGAAAACATCACAACAGCCTATGTTGGACAAAAAGAGGTAAGGAAGAGGTGATATTGCATTGTGTCAAATTGTGTTGTAGTTCAGGGTTGCAGTCCTTTCCATACCTACACAGCCTTCCTACAGTGATTAGGCTACGACAAGGATACCAGTCGCTTGATAGTTGATCTCAATAAGGAAGCTCAATGAAGTTATTCTCTTTCTTATTTCTGAAAAGTACCATTCTCTTCTCTGCCCTCATTTGGGTTATACTAATGATAGTAAAAGTGGAGAAATTGGGAATGAATAGTGCATCACACTCGCCTAGAGCGAACACATCTGCAACTGCTTCCGCCATGGCTGCATCCTTCTCTGTTTGGTTCAACTGTTTGTTTGTAGCGCTGCCATGTTGCCCAAACCAAACGCCCTGAGTTGGACGAGGTAGTTCTTTTCTTGGCTTGATAATATTCCAGGTCGGAGGTGCATTTGCATGAAACCAGGCTCGAGACTTGGGCGTGTCACTGGCAACAAACACACTTATTTCGCTATTAATGTTCTTTGTTTTTGCAACTGATTTCATGGATGCTAGGGTTGCATTGAGTGTAGGAATTAACTCAAGATGCCGCCACTTCTTGCCCATCCAGTCTCCCGTCTCATTGTTACCCTCTCTAACATGTGTGCATAGATGCAATTTTGAGTGTAGTGTCTGTTCACCGATGGATGATAGGAACGAGAGAACCAATGGGGTAAGATTTTCCTTCAATGATTTGACAATGGACTGTACCAATGGCATGTCAAATCTCTCTGCTCCTGTCATTTCTTGGTATTGATCGTATGATGTACCTTTAGGCATTATGGTGTCATTCCTCTCCTCCTTGTTAACGATAAGAGAACAATTACTCTTCCAGGTACGTGGGTGGCCATTGCCGAAATGTTCTTTAGCCTTAGTTCCTTCATCTATGTGTATTGAATCATTGAATATAGCATTCCATTTCACATCATCCCATATCATGTGCAGTGGACGTGATTGGCATACTGCGTAAACCATTACGGCAATATTCATGTGCATACGGTGACCAATCCCACAGCAGGCATCTGTGGATATTGGTGGCAGCGATAAATTTGGTGGAGGTAATGAGATGTAGTTTGTAGACAGTGTCTGCAATCTATGAGTGATGTTGGAGTTTTCATTCTCCCAATTCCAATTCAAGTTTTGATCAAACTTGACTTGACTTTCTTGGAGAACACTGCTCAAGATCAAGAGCATTGATAAGATGACAATACGGGCAACGTTCCTATTGCTCTTTACTATCCGCAATCCCTTCATTGTAGTACATCAGTATTGACCAATAGATGAAGGGAGTTGATTGATGGGGTCGGATCCTCACTGTTGCAATCAATGCCTCTGCTACTAGTGCTACAACTATGCGTTTAGATGAGTTATTATGAGATATCGTACATAGTGCATGATAGGATCTGAAGGTCATATCTACCTACCTACCTACCTCTACCTACGATATCGTACGATACCTACTCTAGACTACCAGGCTGATTATCTATGTATCGACCTGTACCTGGACCTGTATCCGTCTTTATTGGGTATTGTACCAAATTGTACGATAGAAAAGTCCGAGGTCTCTTTTCGAGAATTTGCATGTCTCTGTTTTATCTGTCTCCTGGAAGACACGAGACACGATGGATGTGGCATCCTCCCAGCACTAACAGCACTAAGCACTCAACAGCACCCAACAGCACCCAACATTCGCCGTGGCAAGCAACCATGACGGTTAGATTTTACATATCAAGCTTTTTATTTCAATGCTTTATCATAGCATACTGCCGAGGTGATGGTGTGACAGTTGAGCATCCCGATTGCCGGCTATTCATTGCGGAGTCAACTATCCCGAATGGTACGTGCTATGATACTGTGTCTTATGTCTCACCCCGATGTATCATGGACCAACTTTTCATTATTTCCTTCCTTTTTGCATGTAGCTGGCCTCGGGATATTCACTGGCAAGGACCTTCAAGAAGGGGATTTTGTCGCTGAACCCGATATTGTCATCCCGCTACCGGACCACGAATGGCACAGATCTGAGGATGCGGATTTTGAGTTTTTGTGGAATGATTATTCGTG
>JAZGVS010000931.1:0-11465 GCA_037356235.1 Bacterosira constricta
AAGAAAAGAACAAGGCACTATCAGCGCTGTTCTTCCTCACTGAAAAGCGAGATGGCAGAATCAAAGGTAGGAAGTGTGCTGTTGGAAGCAAGCAGAGAACCTATGAAGGATGCGTCAAAAGTCACGCGACCTCTCCTACGGTCTCAATGGACAGACTATTGATTACCGCGGTGATCGATGGTTATGAAGGATGCGATGTATGTACCATGGATATCCCAGGTGCATTTCTCAATGCAGAAAATGACGAGTACATTGTGATGTTACTCCGAGGCAAGCTAGCAGAGCTGTTGGTACAAATTGATCCACAACTTTATTCAAAAATACGTAATCATGAGTCCAAGGGGACAACCGATGCTTTATATCAAGCTGAATAAAGCCTTATACGAATTTCTCAAAAGTGCTCTCCTTTTCTACAAGAAGCTTGTTAGCGAACTCAAAGATGTCGGGTTTGAATTGAATCCATACAATCCATGAGTGGCAAACAGAATTGTCAATGGCTCGCAGCAAATGGTGTGTTGGCATGTTGGTGACCTCAAGGTTAGCCACGTAGATCCGGCTGTGAATACTCAATTAATCCTAGCACTGGCAAAGATTTATGGGCCAGATGTCACGGTATCTAGGGGAAAAGTTCATGACTATCTAGTGCCTGGCCGTCTACCGTAGTTTTTCCTGTATATCGCCATTTCTATGCAGCCCGCTGCATAGATAATAACATTGTTAATGTGCTTGTTTGTTGCGAATACTTATTGGATGGGGTCGACCGGTGGCAATAATTAAAGCCAAAGACCTCCTCTTTCTGTTAGTAATCGGCGACTGGCCTAGTAGGGGCGAGGGGTGCACTACAATTCAGTAGAATCCAGGGGTTAACTTTGCTTTTTGCAACATTTTTATTTATTCGCAATATTAGATGGCATAAGAAGGCACAGGAAGAAGACAGAAACGATTCCCCGCCCAAGCAAGCGGTTGGCAAAGGTGAGTCCAGAGATAGACGGCAGTTTTTGAACGCGGGTCTTCTCCCACCTTCCCATCGCCGCTGTTGACATTGCCATCGACGTCGTGACGTTGCCGTCGTCAGTATCGCCGTCGTTGTCCTCGTCACCGCTGTTGTTGTGTCACCATTGCCATCACGGCATCTCCAATTCCATTGCCTCACCTCCTTTTGCTCTCTCCAATCTAAGCCTAATAATAGATAATCCGTCACCCTCCACATTGCGACAACAAACAATTAAATGATGGTGGGGGAAATAGTGCATATCATCATCGAATGAAAATACAATAAAACAATACGATGATGACGAATGACGATGATGATGATGCACACAACGCCACGCAACGGCAGTCTCATCCTCTCGCATTCTCGTCAAATAGCAAATGGACCATTGGCATCTGTAATTTTGGATAATATGGTATATTCAATATTCAAGGGTGATTTGGCTTCCTGTTTGTGTCTGGCTGAAGGGATGCGCGATGCGCATGAGGAGTGAGGAGTATGCGCTTGCGTCAAATGAAAATGATTTGTTGGTAGACTTGGGTATTGGCAAAGAGGACAAGTGTAGAGCACATATGAGCATATGCAATTGATTGATGTTCAATTCGTCGACCAACAACAGCGGCAACGGCCGCGGCGTGAAGGTTTTGTCATTTGGCCATTGTCATCCTCCTCCTTCCCTTGCCGAATATCATTTCATGTTCATTATGGCTGAAGATGAGAGCGATGATATGATGCGAGCCAGAAGACGCCCCGCCGACAATGACGATGGCGAGCTAGCGACGAGTGGTGCTGATTGTCCATGGCGATGGTCGGCAAAACGGCAATGGCGATAAGAGAAGGTGCCTATGGTTTGCGGCGGTATCGTATGATGGGAGGAAGAATTCATAATATCATCTTCATTGTGTTGGGTTTTTATGTCGTTGGCGGTTGATGAGGTCAGACACGGAAAGACACACGGCAATCTTCTTGTGAATGATATTTGCGTTTGCAACTGGATGACACGATACGAGGGCGGTTATGACAAATCGAACGGGACCGTGGGTGGCGCTACTGGTACTGGCTGTGGACGCGGTGGTGGCAGATGACGCACGCAAGACCAATGGCAATGGCAATGGAGAGGATGCCATCGCTTTGCCGGTGGTGGCGACGGCCTGCTACTACCCCCGTGCCACCGGTGGTATGGTATCCTTATGGTATCATTGTCATGCCATGGTGGACGATACGATCGAGTGCTTTGTTGTTGGTTCTGTTGTTGGTGGTGTACTGTTTTAGTTTTATGAATGAATGATGATGATGATGAATGAATGGCATTGATCTGCATTGATCACATGTCATGAATGAGTTGTGCTAATGTCGGCTTGGATGGAAATACCCCATGACTTAAAACAATTAAAACATTTCCATTTCAAAATGCTGAAGATGCATCAATTATATATTAGTATTTGCATTCTACATTTATAGTCCACTGTAGGGTTCTACTCATGTGCGATAAGAGCGATAATATTAAACAACAAGATTATATCAATGCCAATGTACTTGTTGTATCCATTTTGCCCATACCTCCTTCACATTACATTTGGCTTAGATTGTGTATTTCCTTCCAGTGTTTATCAATGCAATCTATGTTGTCACAGATGAATACTCCTTGGGTTGGACCATGTTTGTTTTTGGCAGGGAATTGTTTTACCAAACAGGTACTATGCATACATTCCATCTTCCATGTACCGCCCTTGCAACCTTCAGCCCTCATTTGACATGCACGCCTGATAAGGTTTTTGTCCTTACCTCTTTGAAGAGTTTTTGAAAGACGATGTTGCTTCATGACTTCAATGAGGGAAAGAGCCACTGGCGTATCTATTGCATGCCCTCCTTGTCCAGATACAGAAGCAGAAGTGTCGACTGGCTGATCGGTCGGTGTTGCACGAAGCTCCACTCTTGGTTCCAAGGAATACTTACGATGCCAAAGGTCCCAGACTGTATTCATTGCGTAGTCTTGCATAGACATCTTGGTGAGGTTTGCACATGTTGGAGCTTGAAATCGTGCTGCTTGGTATGCATCAACCACACAAATACCAATGATGGTGGTGTCGACTCTGAACCACGGGTCCTTTGTATGCCAGTGCTGCTCAAGTGCCAATACATCCTGTCGAAGCTGGTTTCCAACATCGATGATATTTGCTTTGGAGAAGTACTTTCCGATACAGTCAGGACGGATGACTTTACGTGTCTTGAGGTTGCCATCTTTATCCGGCCACTTTGCAGAGTAGGGTATTCCAGGCTTGGTAGATCCTGCATTCTCAGTTCCAAGGAAGATGCAAGCTAAATAGATTGCAAAAAACATCAACGTCACCAATGAGCGAAAGTATTTTGGAAATCGATATAATGACAATCAGACGTACCTTTCTTCTTGTAGTTGTATTTGTACGCAACTATGAATAGTCCAAGTTCTTTACAACGAAGAGCAATGTACGCTCCGGCAGGCCAATCCTTCGCCAATTTCTCAAGCTCTTCCTTTGGTGTTCCGCTATGGTTTGACTTGAGGGCTCCAAAATACTCATGACCATGTTTCTCCTTTAAGAAAACACAAAGCCGCCTCGAGGTAAACCAAGAATCACCCAAGAAGAGTTCTCTTTTGCCGCTTATCTTTGCATCACGCCTCTGCTCTGTATATGCACCTGAGTAATGTGAGCCCTCAACTAGATGCATGGTACAGGCTGCAGTCCCACCAAGCTGCTTTGTGTATGTCTGTTCCCGCATTGGGAACTTGCCCCTTTGGATCTCAAGATGCAAGAAAATTTCTAAAGAATAGAATGCAGATATAGAAGGCAAAATGAAATGATACGTACTGATATAGAAAGACAAAAATGTACCATACTCAAACTCACTGGTCTCTGAATCTGCCATAGCCTTGAATTCAGTGCCGAGGGGCTTTGGTTTGCGCATAATGAACAAGAGGTTGGGCAAGCCACCGAATTTGGTTGTTGTTGGGTTCCATGGGCTCATTAGCTCATCCATCAGCTTCGTAAAAGATGCTGCAACTTTTTCGGCACGATTCTTATTAAAACCATCAACGATACCAGTAACATTGTTCCAAGGGTCTGTCAAATTATCTCCATGAAATGAATCAGGAAAGTGTTTCAGCAACTGCTTCATTCTGTACTCCGGCATCACATCTTTGAGATTAATTCGTGGAAGCTCCTCAAGCACCTGCTCTGATGTGTTGTATAGATGATTAATGCCACCATTGCCAGCCTTTGCAGCAAAAATAAGAATCCCAATAAACGTCCACCATTCTTCATCAGTGGCCGGTTTGAGCTTCCTTGCAGGGTTTGTTTCCATGTTGGTCTTCTCCATCGCAGCATTAAGCTTGTCTTTTTGCTGCCTCCAGCAACCTGGCCATAGTATTTCAAGTATTCGACTATATGGGAAATCATAGTCTTCTGAGTTTCTATCTGTATTGGCAAACTTGGATGCCTCAAAGCCAATGACTCCATGTTCTTTGTACGATGATGGTGGATGCTTGGGCTCATGGTCACGGATTACCTCCCACTTGAATGCTTTATCTGGCTCCTTTGCAAGACGAAGCTGTTTTTTTGCCTCGCAGGCAGCCCCATCATCCCAGTGGATCATATAAGTATCACTGCGGAGAACTTCTGAAATGGTACCAAAACTTCCATTGAACTGGGAAGTGGCTCTACCTTCTACTCTTCCTCCAACAACATACGACTTGGTTGATTTCACCTTCACTGGAAAAATGGCTTTCTTCCGAATTAAATCTTCCTTGATCTTTGTATACTTTTCATTAGCAGCCATGTATGCCGCACGTTTCTGAGGCTCATCGATGAAATTATCTCGTTGGTTCCCAATTTCTCCCTCTCCCACAAGTATGGCTGTGCCTCTGCCACTATCGTCCTCCTCCTCCTCCTCCTCGAAATCATCATCAAATCCCTCGCCTTCTTCTTGGATGTAGAATGATTCTCCTCCTTCTTCTGCGTTAGAAAACTCATCACCATCACCATCACCATCACTATCATTTTGGAACAGCCGTCGAACACTTGATGCTGGATTATTCTTTCGGCGGCTGGCAAGTTTTTTATTGATGAAAATATCGTCTCTTTCGGTGTTTAGAGGGTCGACGATTCTAATGAGCATTGCGATGATAATGAGCGTGATGAATCGTCCGAACTTGTGTCCTTGTTTGTACGCCAACGCTGCACTTTGGGACGATTTTTCTTTAATTCAATCGTCATCATCATCGCTGTCACTGTCATCATCTTCCTCAGCAGATTCGTATTTGGCATGACGTGACAGGAGGATCACTACTTCAATGCCTTCTGTGTCGTCATCATCATCCTCGGCAGATACTTCAATGTCCTCCGAATCTTCATTTACCGAATCTAACTCATTCGCAAAGTCGTCTTCATTTTCTTTTGTCCCTGTGCGTTTGTGTCTGCCAGCAGCGACCCTCTTGTCTTTTCGATTGCGCTCACGATCAATGGGAGACTCGTTGTCAGTGTCACTAGTGCTGACATCGTCCGCTATAATACTATTGTTGTTTTGGCGGCGTGATGTCCTCCCTGTCTTCGGCAATACCTTTCTAATTGTTGCAGCAATCTTGCTAACAGGAGTCTTTTGTTTACCGTACCCCTCTTTGTAGATTCGCAGCTGGCTGTTTTTTTCCGTTTCTGGGCTACCCTCCCCTTCACCATCAAAATCCACCAGGTATGTCCCAGGTCCAACAGCATGCTGAATGATTGTGCCGACACGCTGAGCTCCCCACTTCTCTTGGACCCGCACGGATATTCCAAGGCGTTTAGGCACTTCCCCTGCAGGCATGGTGGAGATTTTGCAATGAATATGGTAATCATTGTTGATATTCCTTATCGTCTACCGTGTTTTTGTTTGTTCTAATGTAACGGAATGCACCCATTCATGCGCCGGACGGCCCATGATTGGCAGGGCCGACATCCGACGTGCCATGGTGGATGGAGGATGGAGATTGGAGATGAATGATGAGTGATGAGTGAAGTTGATGGTTGGGTTTTACGGTCCTAAAACTTGCATTCAAAACAATGTCTCTTTCTAAATTCGAAATATTTAATACTAATCCACAGTAATAAAAATATAATACAAATAATATATAGAGGCCTTCACTGTAGTTGCGCCAGCATTATTTTCACTTCCACAAAAATTCCAAACAAGAAGTTCTTCAAGACTCAACCTCAACACTCATCAAATCGGGGACCGACCGACCATGGTGGGCACACATCGATCGCCCCTCACGACGCATTGCTGATCTAGAGTGTTTCATTTATCAATTGTCATCTCCTCTCATTGGTGATCCATACCTTCACTTGCTCTCAAAGACTCTTGTTGTCGTGTCGTTGTTGCGTCACGTTGTCCACTCTGTTCCCGCCGAAATTTTATCTGATAATGTCTAGTGACATTGTTATCATTAGCTGTCTATCCGACGATGACGATGATGATGTCAACGACAGTGGCGGTAGCAGCAGTCAAAAAGAAAATTTTGAAACTAATCATGACGGTGCCGTCAATAATAATTCGTCCGCGAATGGAAATAATGGCGACGCCAACCCAAAAGTTTCCATGTCCCCATCGAAAGAAGGAGCGGCATTAGACAACGACGACGATGGTGATGATGACATTGAGGTGGTGGACAGCTCAGCATATCGCTCTCAGCTCCAATCGGCAGCGGCGTCAGCATCAACAGCGGCAGCTGGTGGTGGTGGGGCAGCAGCAGCACGCTCTGACTATGACAATGACGAGGAATTAGAAATTGTCGGAACTCAAAATGAACAAAAGTTACCGCACATTCGTCATGATTGTTTGGAATTTCGTTACAACGCTAATTGTAACAGCGCAGGAGGGGGTAGTGGTAGTGAGAATAACAATGATGCCTTCTGCAGATTGTGCTACTGCTACGTGTGTGATAAGCCCGCGAGTGAATGTGACAATTGGTTCATGGGGGGGAAGGGAATTTGCTCCGATACTGCTACTGCTGGAAATACTGATGGAAAGGCAAAGGATGACGGAGAAAACAACAACAACAATACGGAACCGCACAAAAATCACTGCAATGCCACCGACAAAGGATCCCAATCTCAACTATGGAAAAATATGCGAAAGGCCATTAAAGATGGAAAAGATCCATCCCAAGTATCCAACGCTCGTGAATCAGCATTGGAGGGTATGAGTAACATGCAGCAACAAATGCAGCAATATCTGGCCAACTACTCCAACATCACGTCCGGCGGTGGTTCAAACCAGCGCAATAGAATCCACGCTACAGCGCAAGGAGGCGCTCGGCAGAGGCGCAGCTTCGGCGGCGGTGGAGGTGCATCCGCCTCGAACGCAAGTGCTTACGGAAGTACCACCTACGCGGCTGCTGCCGCTGCGTCTCTTAGTGCGTCTCTCGGTGGCAGGAGTCGGAGCACGGGTAGACAAAGGAGTACTCGATCCTCCGGGACTAAGCGTCCCGCGCCGCATGATCATCGAGCTCGGATACGTACGCAGCGGATGCTGGAGGATTTGTACAAATGAATATAGAAAAGTCGTTTGCGTTGTTTGTTGCGTGGTTGAATACTATTTGGGGCAGAGCAAAACATTACATTATTTGTCACTACCTATCATGATCGCTGCATAGTTTTATTTTCTTGTAAACTAGTGCATATTTTTGGCTACTGAGAGTTTATTATGGTAACAGAACAATCTTTTTTTATTCGATCTTCCTAACATCATCTTCTCCTCAGAGCACTTAGACTTGGCGTTACAACCTTACTCACTCCTACCACGGGAAGACAACTGCATCCAACCCTCCCATAACTTCTTACTAACAGCGAAGAAGCTGTACCTATTGATATTGAAGCGGACGACACAATTTTTGCTGTTTTGAGTTTTGAGGGCTCCCCCGCGATAATCTTAAATACTCTCTCCTTATACTTTTAGGGGGGCCCCGGAAAACGCTCCACCACCGCCCGCACAACAGCAACGCCACTGCTGTTCGTCGCGTCGCGACCTGTCGCGACCATCAAAGCACACTAATTTTGTTTCAGGTGAGAACATTTCCTCCCTTTATTTAATTGCATTGTGGTCAGAGCCGTTTTTGCCGCGGGCCAATTTTTGCATGGATGATCTGCGGACCGTTTATCGCGTCTGTCAATACATCATGTGATCTGCCTTATATTCCTTGGAAAATTGTTGCAATTGATGGCATCTCTCCGATCTACTTGATCGTCGCGTTTAGTTTTTTATCCTTCTTACCAGACTATATTACATATTATCTTTCACTCCAATCAGAACTCGCCCGATTTAGAACACACACGATACCAACTCCCTTAAAAATAAAATAACGAAAAAAGTATGCCATTCCACGGACAAGACGCATGGAGACGCCATCCCCTCTTCACCAATCTTTGGAAAGATCCACTCCCGGGATTCCGTCCTGCCGTTATTGTCTTTTCGGTGTACATGGTGGGAGAGTATGCGTATAAATATATGAATTATCAGATGAATGCTCCGCAGATTAAGAAGGGTGGAGGGCATTAGATGCATAATAAAAAGCGGAATTATATTATTGGGGAGGATGAATATGTGACTTTGGGGGAGTTTTGTTGGGGGGGGGGTAACAAAAGATGTAGCTCTTTGGAATGCATTGGGGGCAACGTGCTTCTATGTAAATTATAAGGGGGGAGGGAAGGGCAGTTTGATGATGGATTGAAATTATTGGAGCAATTGTCGTTGGGACAACATATTTATGGGGAGCGAATGCGCTAAAAATATCATGCATACATTGGTGCTGAATAATATAATCACTGTGTATCATTGGACCTTATCGTGTATGTTTAAGAATATGCTTGTGGTGAAAGGGATCATTCGTTCAAAAGTTACGAAAAATTACACCAAACAGATAACTGATCAAGCTATTCTCTGTAGTTATCGAGGTATCGTACCATATCTAGGTTCTCCGGGTAGCAGGCCACAATCCAACTTATGGCGAATGGAAAGAAACATGTCGTGTTTATTTCTGCGTTTTTGGTATTGTAAGAGTCGTCTGTGGTTGCGAAAAGATAACCTCACCCAATGGCTGTCCAATACATTTTTTCTTTTTTTGCACTGCATCCTTGATACCTGTTTATTCTGTATCTATATCCATACAGCAAACTATGTTATTATGTACTGCTAGATCACCCAGTGGTCTACCAGATACAGTAGTAGTGAGGAGTAAGGTAGGAGTAGGTAGGAGTAAGGAAGTGAGCTTTGTATTTGTTGGACATAGCGTACATATGTACGTAGGACCTAGCTCAGTATGACCCCCCCATCAATTCAATGCAACAGACAACAGATTGAATTGAAGACTGTATCGTATAAATACTAACTATGCTAACATGCCAACCTATGCCAACTATGCGTGACCAAGCGATAACAAGTCGTGCATGCCACCGCAGCTGCTGCTGGTAGCGAGGGAGACATCGGGAGGTCATTTGCAGCTGGAGTGGTGGGGGGCGATTTTGCTTCTTCATTTGACAGCTGACGACACACAGAGCATTCCACACATGTATTTAAAGCATGCCGAGTATTGTGGGGACACATGGCCCATGATGCAATCGCCATGGCGGTGGAAGAGTTGGGGGCCAAGCTGTTTTGTGAAGTGGTATGCCATGTTAGGGGAGGTGCCGGCAGGTGCCGGCTCCCGCTCCAATTTGATGAGGTCGCGTTCGACCCACTCGCATAAAACATTGTAATTGATATCATCCATATGACAGGTGCGTGGTGTGTGGGGTGTGGATCGGGGAGCGGGCTTCTATGAGTTTGGCATGACAGTGTATGCGATGGTCGTATGCAGTTGAGACCGCACTATGGGGAATCCCAAGGCCCCTCGTGGCGCTTTGGACATAGAGGAGCATCTTTCCGAATGGATCCTGATGTATTGTTGTATTACCAAGTAAAATTAACCACTCTTGAAGAGCGATTCAGTATACCTAGTAGCGGCAAAGGTATGATACGTAGCTTGGAAAACTAGTACAAAAGTGGTCCCGGAGTCCTGTTAACTGTGGTCCCATTTTAGCCACCATTTGGTGGCCAAATTTGTTGAGCATCAAAATCCGCCAGATATGATTTTTAGCCACCAAATGGTGGCCAAAATTGGCATCTGAGCTTCTAGCAATCACGCCGAATTGCACGTTGATCCACAGCTCTCCAAGTCCAAGAGGTGCAATATGCGAACACAGCGTTAAATTTTGGTCCAGATAGGTTCTCTTCTTCCAAACATTATATTTGCTAGATCTAATGCTTTGCTCACATTGAGGTTTGGGATTCCATCCCACTTTCGACGCTCTGACCAATGCTCCAACTAGTTTGCCTATCTGCACCCGTATCGATTTTGCGATCGTCTGTATCCATACATACGACCTCACTCCGTAGGCTTAAAGCGGGAATATGCACAAAAATTTGAGCAATATTTGATGGCGAAAAGGTTTTGGGAGATTTCTGCGCGGAACCTTCCGAAATGATGCCAACCTGGTAGCCGCCTGCCGCCAATCCAAGTGAGGAAGCTCTTTGGGGGGGGGAGGATGATCCACTATGACGGAACCATCACAGAAACCACGAAAAAAAGAACCAGCATCATCACTCAGTGGTGCCACCCCGCTATACAAATTCCTGCTTCAGCAAACATAATGGTATCGGAAACTTAGGTTTTCACGGAGATCTTACAGCTCCCTTCCTACACGATGTAAACACATCACAACATCCCCAGCTGCTACACGCGGCTAGGGGACCATTCTTTCAAACAAAACAAAACAAAACAAAACAAAACAAAACAAAACAANGTGAGGAAGCTCTTTGGGGGAGGGAGGATGATCCACTATGATAGAACTACCCACAGAAACCAAGATGACAGAACTGTCGACACCCACTGGTGTCGCCCAGCTATACAAATTCAATTATCGGCATCAAACAAAGTGGTATCAGCACACATAGATTTTCTCGAAGTTCTTACGCAAACAAAACACAACATCAAGAATGGCACTTCGTGCCATTCGTCATGGCAAAATCAGTAGAGGGTCTAGATATAGGTCATGCTACCGGTGAGTTGAAAATAGGTTTGCTCTCCACTGCATCCCTAGTCCTACTAGTCACGCAAGGGTGTCACTTTGGCCCACCAAGGGGAATAGTAATATTGAAATATCATTGTACTTTGTATTCTTGTGGGTTACACTGCAAGAGCTATGCCCAATTTGTTGAATTTTAGATAGCAAATGATCGACTATAAGATTTCAGTTTTCTTATTATTGTGCATTAATCCAATGCAAAGAGCCATATTGCCACAAGGCATACACGCTGAAGTGACACATGATGGAATGCACCCATTAACAGCACTCCGGGTAAGTCTATTCGTGGCGCACCCGGCGCCCGCTCTCGACCATTCCCAAAACTCCCATCTACCCTACCTACG
>JAZGVS010000932.1:0-11456 GCA_037356235.1 Bacterosira constricta
GACAATTTGTCCCGCTATTTTGAATGACCGTATGTAGAATCAGTACCGTTGTCGCGCAAATGTAGGTTATGTACATTTATTGATTGACACAACAGGCAACCAACGCCAACGCAAACAACAATAACCCTTGACCATTACATTGTCTTGTTGTTGGTTGATTGGTGGGTGCGACGTTTTTTGTTGAGCAAATACCAAATTCCTACGCTGTGACGTCATTGACTGAGATTGATTGTTCTATCTAGGTACTATATCGTAGGTCAAAGATTTCCCTGGTCATTCGGCTCTGTGGAAATAAGTGTACTTACCTAGATATCTAGTGTGATATCGTACTGCTGTGAGCTTGTCTTCTTCGAGGCAGTCTTGCAAAATCATGTGCAACATGCTTTTGCATTGACAGATATGTGCCTAAACCTTCTGCGATGGCTACGGTACTGGTTTTCTCAAGCACGAGGACTCAAACGCTGTTCCACAATATTAACAAAATCTCACTGCCATTATATTATCAGCTGACGTGCAGGATCACTACGTCATCTCCCATCTCCCACACATCCTACAGAATGGCGACGGATACTCTTCAAATCAACAACAAGACGAATGATTGGATTCATTTCCCAATCTCCAAGCCGATCACTCATGGCAGCATCTGGAAAACTCAGTGCAACTCCGTTATTGGAATCTGCTTCCTACCACCTGCATATTGTGCTACAATCACATCTCTGCAATATCATCCTCTTCGCTGGCAACATGACGAAGCAGTCTATGATCAAACAGATCGTACCATAGCATTCTTTGGCTCGGGTTATGCCGTATCACTCTCTCAATTATTTTGTTCCCTCGCCTGAACTAAATTCCCTCGTAGGAGTCATCTTCAATATAGTCAAAAACTCATTCCTCGCCCTCCGTCTCATCCACGGAACCACACGTATCCCATACATCTCTTCCATCATCTCCGATATTTCCTCTGGATAATTGTCATCCACAACAACTATATATGCTACTCCGTGAGGAAATGCCAATAATTGTGCAATCTGTGGCAATGCTCTATCCAATACAACACGTCCATTCTTCCCTCCTGCCCAACTTGCTTCAATGCCATTGGAACCTACTTCGTCATTGGGTGTTGGAACGTAGGGTGGGTTGAATATCAAAATGTCAACTTTGTTTTGTAATTGTGGAAGAATGTCGGATGCTAAATCACATTGGAATGCTTGGAAGCTAGTATCATTCATGGGTATTCCATTCTTTTCTGCAGTGACTTTTGCAATACGGATTGCATCTGAATTGATATCCGTTACATAGTGAACATGATTTGCTGTGGTTGCATTTTCTTCCTTGGTGGGTTGAGGTTGATTGTCTTCGCCCACGCCACGTAAACGCATGGCAAGATACACACCAGGAACTCCCGTCCCACACCCAATTTCCAAGGTAGTTTTTATATCCCATCGTATCCTATTGCCTTCGTCTTCGCCCGATTGGCCTTCCTTTTCCATCATCGTATCAACATCCATCCCAATGGCATCAATCAACAGGTATGTATCATCGCTGGGTTCGTACACGGTGTCATAATCGCGTAAGCCTAAATGGGTCAAGTTTGGCATTTGGGCTGACCGGCATTCTTTTGCGCGATGCTCGGCGTCGGCGTTGTGTTGGGCGTAGGCGGCTGTTTTGGGGTTTTGATCATTGGTTCTTAGTGGGTGATATTCTGCCATGGTGATGCCTTTTGCTGCTGAGTGGTGTTGTTGGATTTATTTTTGTGGTTGTGCTAGGAGGTACGATATTGTATTCGTTGTCGCGAACAAAGCAGAGATGAGATTTTTTATTTTCAGTACGTTGGAATTAGTATTTATTGTGGCGGGGTCATCTCGGTCCATCCATTTTCGAGGGTCATCTCACAATTCGCAAGAACTCGCAACCATCTCAATCAGCGTCCGAGCCACAAAAATTGAAGCTCATCACAATGAGGAGATGACACCAACAGCAACATGAAACGGCGAACATTCATCATGACACTCCTCACCTTCTCAGCCACCAAGTTATGCCAGGCGCACAAGCATTATCATCAGGGCATTTGGCCTGCATTGAAAAATGCATCGCGGTCCAAATCCTCATCGATGGCCCGTCGACATGCACCATTATCAATCGGAACACACGATTTCGTCTCGCGTAGTGGTGCGAACATCAACAACTCTCCGATGCCTGCTTTTCAGCACCATCATTCTTTTTCGACACGTGCAGCAATCAAGAGCTCTTCTCCTCCTTCAACAACAACAACACTGTATCTGTCCCCTCTCACACCATCAAAATCAGATCTGATTACCAACAAATCAAATCCAAAACTAAAAATATCTCCCGAAAAAGAGTACATCTTGCGATTCGATGGCACATCCCGTAGTAGTGACAACAATGCCGGATCAGGCATGGTACTGTACAAGAGTAGTAGCAAGGGCACCTCCAAAGCCAACCCTAACCCTAACGAATTATGGTGCGCCCAACAATTCCTTGGGGAGGCAACTACGAATGAAGCAACCTACATGAGTTTAATTGCAGGTCTCAAGTCTGCTCGATCAATGGGTGTACAACGTCTTGTTGCTCAGGGACGAAATGCATTGATACTGCGACAGATGGAAGGGTTGCTTCAAGTGAAAAAGCCATCGTTGAAGGGGTATTATGAAGAAGCTATGTCGCTTAGGAAAGAGTTTGAATCGTTCACCATTTTCCAGATTGATAAATCTTTGAGTATACAAGCTACTGAACTTGCGAGAAAGGCTATGGATCGTGATATGATGATTGAAGGTGTTTCCGATTCCACTAACTCAACTACCATACAAGATGAAGGTATGAGAAAATTGAAATTGGAAGAAAACACTCCAGCTCAACCATCAAAATCAGAGGAAGCCACAAACGCAGCGGATATTCAAACGCAAAGTTCAGAAATTCTAGAACCCATCAACACAAAGAATTTGGAAAATTTCACCCCTGCTGAATCATCAAATCCACAAGAAGTAGCCCCAGCAGATTTAGGATCAATATCCCCTGATAAAACATATGTTCTACGCTTCGATGGTGGATCCCGTGGCAACCCCGGTACAGCCGGAGCAGGCATGGTACTCTACGATAGTGAAGATGGATCCGAGTTGTGGTCTGGATGTCAGTTTCTTGGTGATACCCAGACCAATAACCAGGCAGAGTACATGGGGTTGGTCACGGGTCTTCAGTGTGCACGGTCGCTGGGTGTTGAAAATATTGTGGCACAGGGAGATAGCCAATTGATATTGCGACAGGTGGAAGGGAGGTACAAAGTGAAGAGTCCCACTTTGAAAGAATGTTATGATGAGGCCATGACTTTGAGTAGGGAGTTTGCGTCTTTTAAGACTTGTCATATATTGAGGCATCGGAATGGAAGGGCTGATGAATTAGCGAACGAAGCAATGGATACTAGGTCTTCTAGAGGATTTGATATTTCATAAAAATATACAATGCACGCTCAACACACAGTGATAATGAAGCTTATATTAGTTTCGTTTTGGAAATGAAACAGTATGTTACTTATATGCAAATCAAATCTGGAATCAGCAGTGGACATGGGTCATTCTTTGTTATTCCTCGCGGCTCTCTTTTCCAAGATTTTCATTATTTTCACAACAACCCCTCTTCGTGTATCACCCGGTTGTGCCCATTCTTCAATTTCAAAAGCTACCCAAAATACTAACGAGCCAAATAGAATATTAGCAGTCATGTTGATCACAGTCCGACGTAGTCCTCCTCTAATCCCTTTCTTTGTATACAGCCGTCGATTATCGGATGCATGCCTTGCAAACAAGGAGGCTGCCCCACAGAAGTTAATTGCAAACCCTCGTAATACCAAAGAGTCTGCCCATGATGCATCTCTCAGTTTCATAATGTTTAGTGACAGACCCAACAGTCCAAAAAACCAATTGCATATTAATGTTTCCATTGGGATGATTGGATGTCTCAGTCTATGTGATATAATGTCTGCCAACAGATGACCAATATATGCTCCCAGTATTGCAAACATTGCTGAAATGACAAGTTGATTCCTCGGTGTGGGTATAATCCAAAATTTAATTTCCCCCTCATCTGGATCCTCTATATTTTCTTCCCCGAGATAAATGTAAGACAGGAAGATGTAGCCCGTGAGACACATCATGAATTGATGTAGTAGATTGTGAGCTCTCGTCACATATGGCTTATTTGTGATTGAATCTGCCGATGAAATATATTGTGCAAAATCGCTACCCAAACCTGTGATGAGCAAAAGAATCGCGAATTGTAAATTACGTCCCTGTTGTAAAAAGAACTGGATCTTTCTGGAAGACAACTAATGCAAGGACAACAACGTACCATGTGCAACAAAAGCACACAATACAGACATGAAAATATAAACAATCCCATTCAAAATCGAAGACTTGGCATGAGCAAGCGAAGCAGCCACACCCACCATCCCCGCCCAACTCGTATAAGTCGACAAATAAAAAGCCCTCATATCCCCCGCAATCAAATGCAACGCCTCCGTCTTCGCCCCACTCGGCACCGCCGTAGTCGCCATCCCTGATCCTGATTCCCAAACGGAAAAGAATCCATCAAAAAATGCGCCAGAAACATTGGTTATGGCGAGGACGAGATCGTATCCAAAGGCGGAGGAGAGGAAGGCCGATTGGAGCCATACGTCGGTGGTGACGGTTGCTGCGGCGGGGAGGAGGAGGATGCAGAGGAGAGATTGGGTGCGGGTGCGGTAGGTTGAGGACTTTTTATTGTATTTTGCTTCGCCATTGAGGATGACGGGTATTGCCATTGTTCAAATGGTGGACGCTGGTGTGGTGGTGGTGAGATTGAATGCCGCCCAAGCCAACACTGTCGCCGAAGCTCTCTGTCTCTTTGTGAACGCCACTGCACCGAACACAATTCAAAGCGTTGGACGGGTCGCGGTCGCGGGGGTTCGGTGGGTGAATATTGGATCTATGTAAGAAATGAAGAAGGGAATCTGCAGAGGGTGAATCAGGATCTATCAGGATCACCCTCTGGGAATCTGTCCATGAAAAGATCCAATTATAAGCCACGTAGGAATAGTACATATTGGAATCGGTGGTACTTTTTTAGATTCCGTCTAACAAAGGCAGAATTCGAAGCTGACTCAAGAACTCAATCAAAGCTTCATAACCGCCACAATGCAACATGCAACATGCAACCCCTCAACAACAACATCCTCTCCTCGTTCACAAAACGCTCACGCCATCTTCTTCCTAAAAGCGCAGCCCAACGAAGCATTTCCACACCCACATGGGAGAAGAACAAATGAATCGATTCGTCCACCGAATCCTCAAGTCATCAACAGCTTCTTCGATAGCCGGTCCTACTCTGCCTCTGCCTCTGGCTCTGGGGACGAGCAAATCTACACCAGCGGTACATGCGCTGGTGAATCAAGAGCTCCAACATGCCAAGCTACTGTATTTTGGTGAATTCCATTCGGAATCTCGTATTGTCGCCTTTCAGACTGAGTTGATTAAACAATGGTCAAAACGTTTGGCAGCGTCATCGTCGTCGGTAGGGTCGGATACAAAGAATCCGCCGAGGCTGCATCTGATTATGGAACATTTTTCTGTGGATATGCAACCAATGTTGGAACGATATGTCGGCGCTGATAATGCTGATCATCGTGAATTATTCTCAGAAGATGACGAGAAGGCATTTGAGGAGTTACTCTGTTCCTACAAGAATGACTATGGCACGGAAGGTCATGATTTACGCCCATATCGAAATTTACTAGAATTTTGTCGCGAGACCGCAAAGAAGAAGGAAACAAACAGCAGCTCCTGTCCTGAAAATAAAGAAGAAGAATTATTTTGCGAGGTCCATATTCACGGAGGATTCATTCCACGGAATCATGCAGCCAGACTCAACAAAGAATGCACAGATATTTCGTCGAAAAATGTATTCTTTGATGAAATGTCAAGTGAACGTGGATATCTCCCAAAGGAAGGCGATGCTATGCGCAATGCATTATTCGAAGATGGTTCATCTTACAAGCTTCGAGGGTCCACAGAGCATCGATTGTTGATCCAAAGTTTAATGAGAGGGACGGATCTCTATTCTCCCTCGGAAGACGAGGAGGCAGATGATGAGGCTGTAGAAGAAGAATCACCCATGTCACGTCTATACCAAGCACAGCTTTTGAAGGATCATGCAATGGGATATCGAATAGCATCACTCATGTTGGAGCACTATCAGCAGTCTGGTAGAGATACACTTTCTTCCGATAGGTACATTGTCATTGCAGGCTTTGGTCATTTGAAGCACTACCTCGGCGTACCAGACTGCGTTAGCCACTACCTTCGCCAGGAAGCCTTGTTGCATCCCAATGAGCAGCGCCAGACTGCAGCAATGGACTTGCTTCTTAGTATTTCACGCCGTCCTCTTGCTACTGAATCGAAAATTCATCAACATAAATTTGGAGGTATTGGATCAGCTTTGATTGGATGTCAAATGTTGTATGAGGCTTATTTGGAAGACAATTATCCACCAATGATGGATACAGCGAAAGATGCTGATGACGGCGGTGAAGCTGAAGATGACGATTCTGAAGAAACGAAGAGGAAGTTGCTTAAGGATCTTTACCTTCAACATCCCAAGCTTTTAGATGAGTATCTCTTAAAGTCACAGGAGATTAGTGGCCCTTTGCTACACTATTCAAATGGCATTGCAGGATTTGAGCTCCCATGCGCAGACTTTCTTTTCGTTTATGACGAAGATGACGACAACGTTATTGATGAAACAGATTTAGAAAAAAACAACAGCTCCAAGTGCCCATTCCATAATCAAACTGATTCTTCAAACAAACATGTCAAAGACGAAACAGCCGAGGCCTACGAACAAGTAGGGAAAACAGCGGGTATGAAAGGGAATGTTACCAAGGCACGTGCCATCATGTCGCAAATTGGATACACAGAAGATGACATGGCCTACATTGGTGATGATGACATTTACAACTTTCAGGGAGTTGCCAACCCTCACAATGTTGCCAAAATTCAACCAGGTGAAGCTGTGCTTGACATTGGCTCGGGGTTAGGAATTGACTCTTTCCTTGCCATGAGAGATAGTGGTGCAGACACTGATCAACTATCAAGTGAAGGTGCAATCTCAGCTCCATTTGTGGTTGGTGTTGACCTTGCAGAATCTGAAGTGCAGCACACAACCAAGCGGGCGTCCCAAAGAGGATACAGTGTGCCTCAGCGCATTCAATTTATCTGTGGGGATGTGGAGAAACTCAACAAAGCATTTTCCATGAACAACCTGCCAATGGAAACGTTTGATGTTTGCATTAGCAATGGGGCATTTTGCTTAGTCCCAGATAAGTCCAAAGCGTTTGAGAATGTGTTCAAATCATTGAAGCCTGGTGGACGCATGGCAATTTCCACCACTACCATTGTTTCAGATCATTTGGACCCTTCTTTTGAGTGGCCAGTATGCATGCGCATGTTTGCTAGCTTGGAATCCATCAAGCCCATGTGTGAACGTATAGGCTTTAAGAATGTACGCATTGTTGATGCAGAAAGTCCAATGGAAATGGAGATTCCAATTGATGAGGAAGGTGTGAATAATGATAATGGAGGTGAAAGGTTCAAAATACACGGCAAATATGCAGACCAATTTGATTATCTAGAGAATATGAACATGGATGAGTTGTGCAAGGTTGTCACAGTTTACGGAGAAAAGCTATGATATAATTGCCTTAGCAGGTGTTATTCGTTCTCCCTGAAGATAGTTTTGTCGACGAAGCCCCATGTTCGAAAGCTTCTGAATGTCTCCACATGCTCGATTAATCGACAAAGTCAACCTCCATAGTTTTTCCTGCTATCTCTTCCATTGCCTCGCAACCACAGTTTCTTCAACGGCACAGCGTTTTTGTGGCCACGAGATCTGAATTGTATGTGGATTCTCTACTTGGAGTGTACCGATGGCCAAGTTGGTACTGTGGAACCCACTCAAAGACGAATAAGAACCTAAACCTAAACCTGATCCTTTCCACCATAATTCACTTTACCACAAGGCAGTTCTCGTCAACGCTCAAATAACTTTGCATTCCATCAATCGTGACAATGGCGAGCAAGGTCTAGCGGGTGGCAGCTCAATGCCACGGTTGGGGTACCTGTTATTTGGAATCAGTAATCCAAACACCAATTAGAAATAGAAATTAAGTTGTATTTTGTTATTTCAATTGTCTAAGTTTAGTCTCTTTGAGTTCTTCATCCATGCCATTGAACATATTCATAGGGGTTTTGTGGAATGGTAAACAGCTGACAGCTGGCAGCATTTTCAGTTCAACTCTATTTTTCGTTGTTCAATCGAGACCCAATAATTTTGTCGAAAAGTTGTAGATAATCCCCCCTATCATCTAACAAACAAGATGTAGCTGTCAAATCAAGAACCAATGCAATTTCCCCCAAACGCTCCTCTCATTTCACCAACCAATAAAGGAAAACCATAACAAACACCACAAATGCCACCAAATAACACATGTGCTTCGCACCCCCCCGTTCCAACATGACACCCATCCGCGCCAAACTCCCCGTCAACATATCCCCCACATTCGAAAATCCATCCCCCATATTATCCAACAGCGAATTCTGTTCCCGCACCTCATTCCCAATATCAATCGTCAATCCCTTCAATCGTGCGACCTGGTCGGAGAGTTCGGAAATGCGATCATTGTTTTGTTGTTCCATGATGTTGGCGTTGGCGTCGTGGGAGGACATTCCCCCAGAGCCGCGGCCCGATTCGATATTGCCGTACATGTCGTCGTTTCGTCCGTTGGAGTTGGGGCGTTGGCGCATTGGTGTTTGAGATTTGGACGCAGATGAGATTGGATTCATTGCAGTGCCGCGGACGTTGCGGCTTTGATTTATGGGTTGCTGTTGGTTTCGATTGCTTACTACGGCGGCAGTCGTCTCTGTCTTTGGCGTCCTCGCTCTTGCTCTTGCTGTTGAAAGTTGAGAGGCTGTTAGTTGCGGTTGCGTTGCTCTTTCTTTGTCTTGTCTTTGTTTCAGTTTTGTTTTGGATTTCTTTTTGTCACGAGTCACTGCTTCACGCGATACAATAGCGATGGCCTTGGCGATGGCGCTTGTTGTTATTATTGCAATTGGGAATCCCATCTAATAGGCACGGTCGAGGCGCCAGGTTTTTCTTAGACGTCATTGACACCTGTTTTTTTCTCTTCTATTTCTCCTGACACCAGCTGAGGCTATTCCAAGTAGTAATCCCCGCAAACAAATGGGCACACGTACATACCTTTTAGGCTTTTGCGCGCACGTGATACTGTAGTTGTTAGTTACCAATTCCCGACGTATTTTGCGTGTGATTTCTGCCATGTAGGAATTTGATATTTGCTGTCCCGGTATCGACTGCGTAACTTGATTGGATTAGCCTGATACATTTATTTGCATCTTGCTCTTCGCATTTCAAACTGCCGATGCAATGGCAGAATAATCCGCGGCATCGATGATAGCGACAAGAAAGATCCATAAAAATCTATCGCGCCACCACCTGTAACATTCAACATTCCTTGGTTCCATTTCATTGCTTTCACAAACTTGCTTGCTTGATTCATGGAAGGATATGATATATGATAGAATAACATTATTTGCAATTGAAATTCTACTACGAAAGGACAAAATATGAATATGATACAACTTGTAACACCTGCCGCCAGAAATATGGGCTCGTCCCTCCTCCTTCGACGGAGCCAGCACCTACTCTCCACGAATGCGTCTTCTTCGTCTTCTCGACCCATCGTTCGATCACTCGCCTCCCTAGCCCAAGAAGAAGAAGAAGCATTATACAGCTACAACCATTGTACTACTTCTTGTTCTCACTCGCTCCTCATCCTAGGCAAGCCAGGCGGGGGCAAGGGCACCATCTCAGGGAAAATTCTGAGCGATTTTCCACAATTTCGTCATGTTAGTACTGGTGATGAATTGAGGCAGCATGTGAGGAATGGGACGGAGTTGGGGATGGAGGCGAAGAAATATATGGATGGTATGTTCATTTATGTTTTTGATGGCTAATGTTTCATGCTGTTTTTTGAGTTCGCATATGACATGCTGTGTTTTATCTTGGAATTCTATTGTTTTGTGTAATGCTTCCAATTCTCATTTTATCCAATCCCTTTCCCTCCAATACTCTATGCAATAACAGAGGGGGCACTCGTCCCAGACAAAGTCATGATCAAAATGGTAATGTGCGACGCCATCGAAGCCGTAAAAAGCTGCCAATCACTTCTCCTCGATGGCTTCCCCCGAACACTCGAACAGGCCGCAGCCCTCGATAAAAATCTCGATGTCGACCTAGTAATCAACCTGTGCGTCCCAAACGAAACTATCATTGAACGTATCTCCGATAGGTGGATCCATCCTGCATCAGGACGCGTGTATAGTTATTCGTACAAGCCTCCGAAGGTGAGGGGGTTCGATGATGATACGGGTGAAGTGTTGGTACAAAGGGAGGATGATAAGCCAGAGAGTGTGTTGACACGGTTGAGAAAGTATGAGTGTGCTACGGCACCGTTGGTGAAATATTATGAGGAGAAGGGAGTGCTTCAGTCGTTCAAGGGGACTATGAGTGATGTGATTTATCCGGAGGTGAAGGGATGGTTGGATGAGCAACTTGCGAAGGATGATGTGTCGGCTACTGTGTGATATGTACTGTTGGTGAAAGGCTAGTGGAACTCTGTGGGCTGCTCGCAAATGTAAAATACGGGGGGGGCTTGTGAAGCATTATGGGGATTCTACGAATATCAGCGCTGGCTAGCTATTGTTCTGTTATTTTTTATTTAATTGGGGGGATGTTTGCTACTATTACATGATGCTATTGACAATCATTTACAAAAAAAGTCTATGTGCGCTTAAACTAATCGTAGTATGATACAGATTTTTTTGAGTGGCCACGCGACAAGGTCCATTGACTTCTACATAGAACGAGTGTGGGGAAGCCTAAGTCGATATTGATCCTTAGAGGGGGCCTGCTGAAGTCACTCACAGACAAAAAAGAACGAGAAACCTGAACCTACATGATGCTATTGACAATCAATTACAAAAAATGTCTACATTAGTCTACATTAGTGCACTCAAACTAATCGTGGTACGATACAGATTTTCGAGTGGGCACCGCTCTCAGCGGCTATTGTACAAGATCCATTTGACTTCGAGGACAAGTGTGGGGAAGCCAAAGTTGGTAGGTATTGATCCTTAGAGGGGGTCTGCTGAATTCACTTACAGACAAAAAGAACAAGATACCCGAACCTACACGATGCTTTTGACAATCCAAGCTTCAGTAGAAGGTTAGAGCTGTTACAAGATAATTTCGAAATAATTTCATCTTGTTGTTGTTGTTCTTCTTCTCTGGTCACTTTTAAGGTTATCTAGGGTTAATACGGTAAGTAGTGT